>OU618536.1:24959814-25092136 GCA_914829495.1 Eilema sororculum
CCACCACACGCCATCCCTGGACACGGCGGGTGAGCTCAGGGGTCGCAAACGAAACGTCTATGACCGAGCTGGGGGCCTACCACAACCGTTTACAAAACAGTCTTATTGCAGGAGAGTTTTGTGTCAAGCTTAAAGTAATCTTGCTTATATTCGTACCACAACCGTACATTGTGCATGTCATGTATTCCTGCTTAGTGCTTTTGTGATGTCAAATTAATTTTAGTTCATTCAATTCGTACCATGACGAGATTTTAGAGCAGTATTGTATTTGGGTCAATCAACTTTTAAGTGTACATCAATGAAAAATTTAACTTTTTAATTTTATTAGTTTTTTTTTAATATTTTAATACATTTTCTGTAGATGATTACTTATATTTTAAGAATTCACATAGAGCAGAGCAATTTGTTTAAAGGAAATAGTAATTTTGACCACGAAATCGACATGACTCTAGTTTAGTTGTCCCTTGGACAACTAAACTAAATAGGCTTCTGAACCTTTTAAAATTCAGTCCAATTGTAAACCGGCACTTTATTCTCACTTAATATAGGATGGATTTAAATTTATTTTCTATAAATAAATGACGCGACTTTTAATTTATAAGTTATTTCCAATATTATTGTCTCTTGGACAACGACACTTTAAAATGTAACGAACTTTTCATTTAACTTGTAAAATAATAATTAATACGTAATATTTAATTGTTTATGAATTTACTTTTAAATATTAAATTCATCATTGAAATTGTTGTAAACCTTACTGTTTTTTCCTAAAGTAATTATGACGATAATGTGTCTCTAGGAGACAGGGACAAAATGGTTGTCCAGTGGACATACGGTTGTCCATAGGACATTCTCGGGAGTCCATAGGGGATACTAGAATTTTAATTGCTTGTATTTGTTCTTATTATGTAAAAACAAACAACGATAGACCATAGTAATCAGTTTTATTATATTTTTTACGAAAAAAACAACATTACAATTTAAGTTTTTTATTCTTGTGGTAGCTTTTCCTCTTTTTTCTCTTTCGCTCAGCTAATTTTTCGGGGTCTGCTTTAAATTTTTCTCTGTATCGTCTCGATTTTCTTTTTCCGTCAAACCCATTATCTAAAAATAATTTAGAATTGAGAACCATTAGACTATAATAATATTAAATTAAAAAATTAAAAAACCCCCGGCACTCCCCATCTCCACTTTAATCCTCATAACTTTTAAACGGCTTAACCGATTTTCACCAAACATGTCTAAGAACACTCGTAGATAAGTCGCCTTTAATCGAAAAAAACTTCAGGGACTAAATATTGAAAGAAAAAGTATTGCTTTATGTTGATTCTACCGTTATTGTCCTATGGACAACCAACATGTCCCATGGACAACGGTTTTGGTTGTCCAAGAGACTGGTTGTCCGAGTGACATTTATCAGTTTTTGCGCTCCCTGGTAATAAATGATGATATTTTGAATTCGATCTCACACGCAGTGAAAAATATAAATTAATTAGAATATATTTTACTTTAATTAACTACGACATATCAAATACTTAAGTTTTTGTGCTGGTTGTCCGGTAGACACACCATAAAGCCACGCACTCTTTCAGAACACACTCGGCCGACTGACGTCGCGGTAAAAATAAATATCAAAATGGTGACTGGATGAGTTGTCACCAAATGAATCGACTTGTTATGAAGGCACTGATAAAGTCATCTGTGCTTTGGTTTCGGAACCTTTTTTGCCGTTGTCCGGTGGACGTCAGGAAAATAAATTAAACTAGGGACCAAACTGAACATGTAAAAAAGTCGTTAAAATTATGAAGTAAACAAAAATCGATATGCTAACAGCATAGTAGATATTGTAATAAATAATTATGTGTACAAGCGTAATTAATTGCCATATAGTATTTTTAGTTTAAAGTAATGTTTTACTGTACTAACCCGCTGGGGGACAAACAATAAACTACTTCATCAGATGTTTTGTCACCCGGACAACCATTAAAATTCCAGAATAATAGTGATTGATTTAAAATAATTGACTCGTATGTTTGCTTAATATTATGATAAACGCGACACGTGCCAACAAAACCTATTTTTCTTTAGAACTACGATTATATTGGCCAGGGACAAAACATAGTACTAACAGGACAAATAAAAGTTGATTGACCCATTTAACATTATTGTTTTTATGTCAAATTTAGCCGTTTTAAAAAAGTTGCTAGGTAGCAACTTTTTTATTATTGTTTTGCAAAATACTGCTCAAAAAATCATTTTCGTAACCCAAAAAGCAAGTAAACCGTATTTATATACATTAACTTAAACAAGAAATGGTCAAGCTGACTATTATAACGGTTTAAAAGTACTTTTTATTGTGTTCCACGGATACCTCCCTGTTTGGCCAACACGGCCATTATATCTAACTCAAACCGACTAAAACCGCACGCAGTTTCAATTAGGTGGATCAATAAGGCATTTTCGTCACCCACGCTCAGTCTTCTCCGGTTCTTAGCTAGCATGGTGCCCAGTGAGAAGACTCGCATCCCGGGAAACGCCTATAATTACAAGTATAAATTGTATAGAAGAATGCATAGAAATTGCTTAGATATTAAGCAAACAAATACAATTCTAAAAATTTCAAGTAGGTATTTTACTTCAAAGTAAAAACTTCTTTTTAAAAATCCTTTTTGAATAAAAGAACTCTATGGTCTCTAAAAAAGAAATCACTGACATTAGGCGCCTTTAATGTAATTAATGCACCTCTCACATCAACTCAGTTAAACTATCGTACGGATTTAAACCCTACAACTCCTGATCTCATACTTACGTCTAATCCAAAATTGATAGATGATCTGTATGCCATAACAGCTTTATCATCCAACCATTTACCTATATTTTGCAGAGTTAGCGGTTCAATTTTTCTAAATAACAACGCTAAGTTTTTTCGTTATGACCAAATCAACTGGAAAAAATTTCGTAGTTTCTTGGACGAGAACATTTACCTCCATTCTAAACCCTTTTCTACGCGAAATGAAGTTGATGATGCACTTGAACAGCTTTTTAGTAGTATTATTGCAGCTAGAGATACGCAAGTACCCATAAGCACGTCTAACGATAATCCTGCCTCACTGCCAAACTCGATTAAAACGCTAATTCGTGATAAAAATACATTACGCCGGACTATGCAAAAACTGCCGCCTGGAGCAGACAAGAGACATTTGCGTTCCGTCATCAACTATTTACAAGCCACTATACGCTCTTCTATAGTTGATTATCAGGACAGAATTTGGAATGATAAATTGTCTAAGATTGACAATTCCAACACCGAACTATGGCGATTTACCAGGTCCCTTAAACCAAAAACAACTATCATTCCTACCTTAAAACGATGCGATGGTACTTTTGCATCTTCACCAACAGACCAAGCTGAAGAGCTTGCTCGTGCTTTCTACGCCAACATGTGTCTAACTCTGAACTGGAAAAGTTCTGACGTGATTGAGAATGAGGTGCGCAAATCAATGGAACATTTAGGTAACATCAATAGTAACATACGCCTCCCCCCAGTAACACCGCGTGAATTATGTGCTGTCATTAAAAAGCTTAAAAACCGTAAATCACCGGGTGACGATGGTATTCACAACTTGATGCTAAAAAACCTCTCTCAGAAAGCTTTGGTGCTTCTTACTAAAATACTTAATGGTTGCTTAGCGCTTAATTACTTTCCGGCGCGTTGGAAGATTGCAAAAGTGATAGCTTTGAAGAAACCTGGTAAAGATGATACCATACCAAGTAACTTCAGACCAATTAGCTTACTTCCTTCTACTGGTAAAATTTTCGAGAGGATCATTTATAAAAGACTCTTAATGTATTCTGGATCTCTAATTTCAAATGAGCAATTTGGATTTCGTACATCACATTCAACTGCCCATCAGTTGGCGCGAGTATCCGAACACATTTCTCATCACTTAAACCTGGGTGAATCAACTGGTATGTTCCTATTAGACATCGAAAAGGCCTTCGATACTGTATGGCATGAAGGACTATTGCATAGGCTTTTGAATCTTAACATTCCTTTGAATCTTGTTAAGCTCATCCAATCTTATTTAAAAGAACGGCGGTTCTCAGTTCATATTGGAGAAACAGCTTCATCATTATTACCAATACCTGCTGGAATACCCCAGGGCTCTATCCTAGGTCCTTACCTATTCCTCCTTTACGTGAACGATATGCCAATACAACCTCGAACTAAACTTGCCTGTTTTGCTGACGATACTGCTTCTTATACTTCTTCTAAGGATATCGACCTTATAGTAGATCGCTTGCAGCTGTCCTTGAACACGCTGCATACCCACTTTACCAATTGGAAGTTGAAGCTAAATGGTTCCAAGACTGAGTCCATCCTATTTACACGACATCGCAAGCCACCAACACGCAAACTTAGAATCAATGACCACTTAATACCTTGGAGTGACTCAGTTCGTTACTTAGGTATCACATTAGATAATAAATTAAACTGGACTAAACACGTAGTAAATATCCGTACAAAAGGTGCTCAGGCATTGGGCTCTCTGGGTCCTATTTTAAACCGTAAAAGTAAGATAAGTCCTTCTACTAAAATGCGTATATATACTGCCCTGGTGAGACCATGTCTAACCTACGCTTGTCCTATATGGAGTAACACTTGTCTAACGAATTACGAACTTTTACAAACTATCCAAAACAAAGTCCTTAAAATAGCTTATAACACACCATTTAAAACGAATTTAAAAAACCTTCACTCTTATTTAAAATTCCCTCCTTTAAAAGATTTTATTTATAAACTAACTTATAAATTTTACACGACGAACAAATTTAATACTAATATACTAATTTCTAACATATGTAGAACGACAGTCTCAGATCTGCAATACATCGACAAATACAAAACCTATCGTCTGCCCCATCACTACATGCTATTTCCGCCTGACCAGTGTAGTGAGATCCGCTCGTAGGCGCGCTGTCCCCGCGCTCGTCCTACTGTGTGGGACAGCGCGGGGCGGGGCAGCTCGCGTCGCTGCTCTGTACACTGGTCATTGTATTGTATGCGCAAGCGTCACATTTTATTAGATGAAGGTAGCTTTTTTCTTTTTTCTTTTCTTACTTAATAATTTATGCAAAAAGCAATTGTTCAAACAAAACGTTGCATTCTTCTTTATGATTTTGTAATTAAAAGTGTAAAAATTGCCGTTATAATATGATATTAAATGTCTAGTGTTAAAAAACTTTTATAGGCGTCCCAGCCTGACAAAGTTGTGTGTGTTGCTGTTACTTGTAAGTAATTTGTACATATATTCAAGTAAATAAAGACATTTTAAAAACAAAACAAACTGACATTAGGCGTAGGGCTTGACTCCAGGGAAGATTTCAGTATCCGGTTATTTTTCTCTAGGTTTAATAAATCTTCGAAAAGCCTCCGGACATACTTTGATTACGCGGAAGTATATTTAGTCAGTTTCGTAATTTTTTTAAGTACCTACCCATTTGAGACATTGTATTACTATTATTATCATAATCCTCTTATTAAAATATTATGAAAACGTCCAATTTGTAGACTAATGAAATCAACTTATTACCGAATTTGTGACCGGAATACGGCAATAGGTGGACCGACCGAATGCAATGATTGATGAAATGTGGGTGTTGATGTTAATTCGCCTCTGCCAAAACACTCCGGGGATATAGGCGTGATTATATGTATATATTACCTACTTTTTAATAAATGCACGAACATCTATACATCATATACTTCGATAAAATCGTATCGCTATGGAATCTAATCATATAATCAAAAATATAGAGTAAAATAGTGTTCATGAAAAAAGGCGAATATTTAACTCTATATAAAATCTCCGGAGTTTTTGAGAAAGATAACCGGTTGTTCGCAAAAATCTCCAGAGGTGCTCCGGTCTTTTTGTCTCCGGAGTACAGCCCTAATGCGAATGAATTATTGCAAGGAATACATAACTCTTTCTAAATAGTTCATTCATTTCCGTCAATAAGCAGGAATAAAATAAAACATTATTGTACGCTCATGGTACGAATTTGAGTAAGGTTATTTTTGTGCCTGCAACAAGCCTGCAAACAAGGAAAAGAGAGATCGCTGTACGTTCTGTCATACTGTGTAGCGCCATCTCTTTCTCACACAAAACGGAACAACATTCACGTAATTTGTAAAACGTTTTTGATATAAATACTCTTTTATGTAACTGGCAGGATATTGAAAGAAAAAAAAAGAAAACTATCTGTCATCTGACATTAAAATAATTTTATTATGACATTTTATTTTACACATACACCGCAAATAATATGTAAAGCCTTGTAAAGCCATTAATAATTTTATAGTTTAAATTGCCTGGGCATTTTGATCAAATCATGCAAATATTATCTATTTAATTTCATTTACCCTCATAAAAATTTTAAACGTGACTTTGGATGACCGAGCTTCACTACAAGCGTCTCTACCGATCCGCTTGGGTGGACTCGGTATTCGCAAAATTTCAGACGTCAGCCTGCCAGCGTTCCTGTCCTCAGTCCACAGTACGGAAGAATTAACTAGGAAAATTCTTGCACCTACACTAGTTAATTCTGAAGTATTGTGTAAGGCTGATGCAGTGAATGCTTGGAAAATTGCATGTCCAAACACCGATCTCCCAAGGAACCTTTTCTCACAGCGTCAGTGGGACGGGCCGCTCTGCAGCTTAGTAAGACAAAATTTACTAAATACATGCTCTAATGCTGTTGAGCGTGCTCGTTTGCTGGCGGTTGGAGTGTGGGAATCGGGTCTTTGGTTACAAGCTCTTCCGTCGTCTAACGTAGGAACTATGTTAGACGACACTACCTTCCGCATTGCAACATGCTTACGGTTGGGTGCGCCATGTGTTTCTCCGCATCGATGCCGTTGTGGAGAGGCTGTTGACCGACTCGGACACCATGGCCTGTCGTGCTGCAGGAGTGCGGGGCGATTTCCACGGCATGCCAGCCTTAATGACATAATCCGCCGTGCTCTTGTCACCGCCGGTGTGCCAGCTGTGCTAGAACCTAACGGTTTGGCGCGCGACGATGGCAAGAGACCGGACGGCATGTCATTAATGCCTTGGAAGATGGGTAGGGCTCTGGTGTGGGACGCAACATGCGTTGACACCATTGCCCCTACCCATATACCTGGCACGGCTGGCTGTGCTGGTGCTGCCGCAGCTTCTGCGGAGGCTCTCAAGCGGCGCAAATACTCTAATCTTATCGGAGATTACGAATTTGTGCCGTTTGGAGTCGAAACGCTGGGGTCATGGGGTCCGAGCGCCCGCAATCTCTTCAGGGAGATTGCGAAGCGTATGGTCGATGCTTCTCGTGACCAGAAGGCTGGCCTCTTTTTAGGTCAGAGATTAAGCATTGCCATACAACGTGGCAATGCTGCCAGCCTTCTGGGAACGCTACCGCAAGAGGCATGCGATGCGGAGGAATTTCATGACGCATTTTAATAATATTTTAGAATTATTTGTAAATATGTATTTTAGGTTTACTTTATTTAGTTTTATATTTTATATGTACTATTTAAAGTGGTAGTAGAGCGGGGTTGTAACTTGTAAGCTGGGAGTCCGAAGCAACGAGCATCTACTATGTTAACTGCTTATGCTGAATGAAGAATATAATTATTATTATGTCGCTATCCGAAGCTGAGAAAGAGCTCTCCGTCTAAGGCTACTGCTGAAAGACGCCAGTGTTCGATGAATGTGAATGATTTTCAGTGATAACCAAGTGGCATTGAAGCTATGTGAAAATGCTCTATCCTAAGTAGCAAATTAAAACACATCGACCTAAGAAAACATTTCTTTGTTATACAACGTGGAATAATTAGTGTGCGATACAAAGAATCTTCAAATGCCTCAACATCTAAACCTAAGTAAACGCAGTAGGAGTGTTGTTTTGAACCCTCTTTGTGACAAGCATGCAAACTTAAGAACAAAATACAATTCATTCATATTCAATGTCTTCATAATAATCGTGAATTTTGTATTCTAGGAACCTACTTATGTAAAATTTTATTTTCTACCGCAAATATAAAGCCGTAATAATTTTATATGTTTTTAATTGTCTGGGCATTCATGATCACATCATACAATTATAACAGGTGCAAGGGGTGCGAGGCAACGGGTCCTAGGGTCAAGTTTTATTTCAGCACATCGATAGCACCGTTTCGAGTGCGATACGTATGACGGAGTGGCACCCGAATTAAGAATACTGCTTGAACTTGATGACATTCAAGGCTCTCGAGTCCCAAGGTTAGATAGAGCTTTTTAGTGCATTCCACAATGGGACAGATTTTCATTATCTACCCATTTATTTTGGTTATACCTATTCAGTAGGTAGGTATTCTTAGGACAAGGTTTGTGTGAAAGATTTGTATCTAAAAGTATATAGGTAATTCATAGCACCGGGGCGAAGCCAAGGCGTGCAGCTATGTTGTTATTATATTAAGATCGTTGCTGTGAGAACCGAACCGATGTCACTTGATGACATTAAAATGGACATGCGCACTGATGCTCTGTCACAACAAAGTGCCCAAAGGCCATAGAGTATAGTAATATACAGGGAATAGAGAGACCTCTCGCGATATTTTTTGTTACCTATGTTTGAATGGTGGCGCTATCTGGTATCGTCATCCGAAACTAAAAGACCAACGTGCATATACATAGGTACCTATATTTATATATACGTAGATCCTATATAGGTACATAAATACCTGCGTATACCGGGTGATTTTATAGTCGTTTCGGAACAAAGAATTTGGGCGCAATTTCGATAGCAAAATCGTCTGGAAGTACTAATGGGAAAGTAGGCGAATTTTTTTTATGATGTATGGGAATGATGTGCTCACAGGTGAAAGGAATAATGTATGGGACTAAAAAAATATAATGTTTCGTCGAATTAATACTTCCAGACGATCTTGCCTCCGAAGCTGTACCCAAATTCTTTTTTCCGAAACAACTATAAAGTCACCCAATAATATGTATGTATTACACCTGTACTTCTTCAAGCAAGTGTAGAGCGACTTTATGGAAGTCCGCTACATAAACGGATAGAACTTTTGAGTATGAAATGCAATATTCAAGTTCTATTTGTTTAACGTTAGAATTGGAACATGTAGTTAGCCAAGACTTTCCGTTCAAAATGTATGTTTCAAATACTTAAAATTGGTTCTGAGTATTTTATAAAAATATGTAATAGGTATAGCAGAAACAATTTTCAGCCTTTAAAACACATAAACGTACAAAATAACAACGTAACTATTGGTAATGAAAACATAAAGCTCAGTGGTAAAAAAAAAACTGATTCATTTTTTAATTTTATTATATTTATGTTTCGTACAATACATTCTAGCCATAACTTTCACTTCGTCATCCTCACCATCGTAATTTATTTTTCCTGCTAAAATTCTATTTATTGATCTGCACCAACTATAAATAAGGATATTAATACATACATTGTCGAAGTATATTCTTAGCTTTTCATTGTGTAAACTGCAAGTGCATGGAAAACTGACCAATGTATCGGTTATTAATGTTATTGATTTTTTTACATTTTTCTTAGGTAAATCTGTTTTTAAGTACGATACTGTTATGTCTTGTATTTCGGAAAAATATTTTTGACACAAATCGGATGGGTAGATTAACGATTTTTTGTTTTTATTATATTCTTTTGTTCGTATATAATCATGGTTCGGGTCTGTACCATCTCCAGAATACAATAAAATGGATTTACAGGTTGTACAGCCTTTAATAATATCTTTTAGACATTTCGTCAGGACCCACCCGCACACATAATTTTTCTGACCGTAGTCTTCAGTATTTTGGCCACTTAAAAGTATATTTTCATTAATTATAACTTCATCGCTTTTTTCGGCAACATTCGAAGTTATTGGTTCTTTAAAAAAAAATGTCAAGTCTTGGAGACATGTACTATTGTCTGCCTCACAATTGGCGTGTAAGGAGTGTGGCGAGTTATAATTATTTAGCAGTAGTGCCTTGAATGCGCCTTCAAATGCAGTTGCATTTGGTGCAATATTTCGTACACCATAACTTCGAATGTTACCGAAAAAATTTTCTAATGGGTCCTGGTTAAAGTTTCTTGTTAAAAAAGTATCAAATGAATATTTTTGCGATAAAATTTTCCAGAGCACTTGCATTCCCTCTATAGTTTTGATGAAATTCTTTATAGATGGTACAGTGGATTCAATAATGTGAATTTCGTCAGAATTACTTTTGTTGCATACATATTTCATGGACTGGAAAGTCTTTATGGACTTTTGCCATAATTGATGGTGAGGAGAATTCCTCTTAATACCTCCTTTATAAATTTTACCATTAGGGATGGCAAACGAAGATGCGTTTAGTGAATCAAAAAGTTTGTCCATTAACAGGACGAACGGAATAAGCTGGCGACAATCTTCATGTACCAGTCCTCTGGCCGACAAATGTTCTGTGACTACAGCAACACTATGGCTAAAAATTTGTGCAGCGGGCTTTACACGCATTTTTTTAATTTTATTAACATTAATGTGCTCCTCTGTGATTTTGTGCAAAAATCTGAGCTCACCCTGACATTTATCGGCCGTGTATATGTCCTGGAAATAACTCCATTTAATTATTTTTTCTTTATTATGATCGTCATAATCTACATATTTTAAATTTTTGGTCAACAAATTGTTCCTAATGCCTTTCAATAAATGAGGCACGTCAAATAACGGAACAATTTGTTTTCCATTAACTTCAAATACATCATGTCGCCATTCTTTTCCATTTCGGAAATACTGCATTTTCGTATCTTCTATTAATGCATTAATAGCGCTAACATTAGCAGTGCCTTGATCGCATACTGTGCATAATATTATAAGTCCAGCGGCTTGAACCTTTTCAATTACATTTATTATAATCTTTTTTAAGTTTAATTTGCTTAAATTACTAATAAAATAATACGCAACTGGTTGTTTGAAGCTAGATCGGACACCTTTAACCATAAATACCAGGGCGTGATCAGCAATTTTTTTATCTTAAATATCACAAAACCCTTTTAGAATATCTTTATGACTGTCATAGTGCACTTGTGGGTCGATAGACATTTCATCGAATATTAACGTGCACAATCTGTCTTCAATATTTAACTTTTTTGCTGAGTCAGCAATTTTGTTAAAAATAATGTCATTTATACCCGATGACAATTGTACCTTCGACAAAAGGACTTTAAGTCTTTTTGCTGAGGGTAATGTAAAAAGAGCCGACAGGAGGCGATAACATTTAGGACTTCTTTTAAAGAGAGAAAGCGCTAAAATCTTTTCTTTTAAGGAAAATCGCCGTCCTTTTGGCTTCTTGCCAGTTTGCGTATATTGCATTTGGGTAAACAATTTTGATGACTCATTCATCTTCGCACTCAGTCTTCTGAAAGCTACATCGTTGCTCATTTTTTCGGCATTAGCCAGTCTGCTTCGATAGGCCTTCCCCTGTTTACGCAGTCTATTGACCTGAGTCGTCAACGACTTCAATTGCCGCTGGTAAATATTTATCGGTATCTTAGTTCTGCAAACTGAAAAGAAAATAATCTCGTTAGTTAGGTAGAAGGAGATAGTTTAAAATAAATGTTCTTTTATACCGTTCCAACGTACTCTCATTAAAAATAACGTAAGATGAAGCATGTCATTATATACATAAACTAAGTAAAGTCGTTAATTCAACTATTAAAAACAAACATTTCCCTTGGCTGTTCTTAGTTACAGATCCCACCTATAAATGACTTTCACCCACCTGTTTTCCGAACACAGAAGAAAACCTGTTTCGCAAAGAACATGTATTGCTGAACACATACCAATTGGGTTGCCTTAAAAATTGGGCTAGAATATGGTACATTTAAGTTTGAAAATGTAAATTACTGAATTAAACTTTGTAATCCCATATAAATATATTCGGAAACAGGTGAAAGTCGTTCTTAGGTGGGATCTCAGACCATAATGATAAAGTTAAACTTACTTTGCATTATCTTGCTGCTGTCTATTTTATCGCGCTTACAATAATTGTGTTCCAGTTGCAG
Source organism: Eilema sororculum (assembly GCA_914829495.1). Lineage (NCBI taxonomy): Eukaryota > Metazoa > Arthropoda > Insecta > Lepidoptera > Erebidae > Eilema > Eilema sororculum. The sequence goes on from OU618536.1 coordinate 24,971,911, forward strand.
CCTGCTCCAGCAATAGCCAGCTGAAACATAAAATTATAACATTTTAAAAACGAAAGAAGCTTGAATATATTTTTCTGTTTTCTTGTTATGTCTTTGGATGATTCGAAAGTATTTTGTGCCTACTTGCCTACTTTTTTGGCCAAAACATAAAAGACTAGTAAACTATGTAAAGAACATTTTTGAAAAATATTTGGCATTTTAAAATAGTCTGATATCTCTAACATATAAGTGACCATGAAAGTCTCTACATAATATTTTAAAGTAAAATTAGAGGTAGTTACTAGTCAATGAACAGGGAAACATTTTATTAAAATAATTTATTACAAAATATGAGAAATTCCCATAGCGGCAGTGAAACGCGGCCGCCACGCAGGAGGCGCGGCTTTGATCCCCGCTCAGTACAAGAATTAGTATGCATGAATATGGATATTTCCATTGCTTGTGCCTGCCTTCTAAAAACTAGTTTAACTGCAATACTTCAACATCGCCGATTGGTTGTGGAGGTCAGATGGCAGTCGCTTCTTAGAAGCGACTATCGAAGTCCAGCCAAATCCGAAGTTAGACTGGAAAAGCGGACTCAAACTCAGAGGTTTCAAAGCTTTGGATCTGACTGGGATGAATGCTAGGATGAAGAAGAAATTGTCAAGAAAGATGTTATAAGTAGTTATTTAAGTCATGCAAATAAATGTATTACTCTTTGTATTAGGTATCTACGCTATAACCTTTATTGCAATGTTAGTAGGTATATAAAATAGGCACCTGAAAAACTATTTGAAGTTGATGGTTCGGCAATCATGACATCAGCAAATGTCATACTTGGCCGCCCTTCTTCATTAACAGGATTGACTGAAATTAGAAAAAGCAGAAATGATATAAATACCTACTATGAATAAAAATTCCTATGTTTTTTTTTCATACAGTCAGTCTAGCGGTGTATGTACATGAAAGTTATGCTCATGTCATGAATGAAAGAGCATGATTAATGATCACGAATGAAATAAAGCATTGTGGCACTGTATTTTCTAGCACATAGCCCCTTCATCCACTTCATTATCCTAGCGTTAATGCCATCCGAAAAGCCTTGACCTCAGTCTGGGGTACGACTTTCCAGTGTAACTGTCGATTTGGATGAACTTCTGACCTCCACAAGGCATTGGCGATATTGAAGTATTACCAGTTGTCGAGCTCCCCCCCCCCCCCACCCCCCGCATAGCAGTTGCGTTCACTACCGTCACGCCACATAGGCAGTTCCTTCATCCACTTAAGTCTATAATTATGTAATGTATAAATAGGTACCTGAACAACTCTTTGAAGTTGATGGTTGAGCATAAGGAAATGTCATGTCTGGCCGCCCTTCTTCATTAGCAGGATTGACTGAAATTAGAAAAAAATACTAATCAATACCAATACCAATCCAATGACTATAAATCCTCGCAAACATGTACCATGTTAACAGTGGTGGCACTCAGCTTGACGGCCTCATTAGATGCCTTTTCACGCCCCACTTAAAGGACCCGGGACTGTAGGAAGAAGGAAACACGTGAGCTGGCAGGGATCACAATGGATCCAGCCGTTCTTGAGTTCACATTTTTCCTTTATAGATAATCTAGCTTTTGCCCGCGACTTCGTCCGCGTTAAGTTCGGAATAGAAAGGTATAGGATTGCACCTGTTCCCGCGACTCAGATAAAGTTCCATAAAGTGTCTGTGAGCCTAGTACTTCATGCAAATGTACCAGAAATACTGATCCCGTGATCGCGACCCACAGGCACCCATACCCGGGATAACATAAAGTTTGAACGGGATTAAAAGTATCCTATATCCCATATTGAAAAAACATTTTTTTTTTTTTTTTTTATACAGGACATCAATGTGAACCTTTGAGAATGCCGTAAGGCGAAACCGGTCAGGTCTAGAAATAAAGTCAGTGGAAAAGTACAAGTGTGTTATTCAATATGTATCCTATATCCGTCTAATGGTTCTAAGCTACATTTTCAGCCAAATCGGTACAGTCGTTCTTGAGATATAATAAAGTTTAAAACTAAAACCCGACTACGAAAAAATCACGCTTTAAAAAGTAACAAACAAGAAAATATCAAGGATAGCCGTGGTCGTATGCCACTTTTACGTAGAACGTATTGTTTTGTTAGAGTAAGTGGCATACGACCACGGCTATCCTTGATATTTTCTTGTTTGTTACTTTTTAAAGCGTGATTTTTTCGTAGTCGGGTTTTAGTTTTAAACTTTATTTTTTATTTATATTATTTTGGGGCAAGATAAACCTAATGATTTATACATATTTGCAATGTGCTTATTAAGCCCTTTCATTTGATACCAAACACGGCATATTTATCTCCAATTTATTTTTTCACACAGTACCTTAAGAGCGCTAGAGGGCGCCACACAAGATTGAGTGACACGTCATATAGCCTATAACCATCGGACGGTCAAGCCGCTTATAACGAAACCTCATTTATCCAGTTCTAATAAGTAGTTGAGGAGCTATGAGGGAACAAATGAACATACATACATACATACATACATACATACATACATACATACATACATAGCCTGTCAAAATCATAACCCTCCTTTTGGCTTCGCCGTAGTCGGGTAAATAGTGTAACTAACACGTCTCTCTTTTATATATTAAGACTAGCTTTTGCCCTCGGCTCCACCCGCGTGGACGTCGGTTATCGCGACCAAACATAGCCTATGTCCTTTCTCAAGGTTTAACCTATCTGTATACCAAATTTCATTAAAATCGGTGCAGTGGTTTAGGTGTGAAAGTGTAACATACAGACAGACAGGCAGAGTTACTTTCGCATTTATAATATCAGTATGGATTATAGAATGACTTACACAAAATATAGCCTATGATCGATCCAGTCGTTCTTGAGTTAACGTCTTTCCTTTATGGATAAATTATAGAATAACTTACACAAATAAAGCCTATGTCTATTAAGGATAATGTTCCTTTCATATGATAAATTTTTTAATCAATCAGTGCAGTGATTTCGTAGACTACCGAAGATATATAAACAAACCATAATATTTTATCTCTGCATATACTCACCAGTCAAAAAGTCTTTGGGAGACAAAAGTAGACCAAGATTGGGATTACAATTTGTTGGATGAAGACTAATTGGCTGTACATTTTGCTGAACAACTGGATCTGTAAATAACATAATAAAGGGTTAATTTAAAATGAAGGACTGCAAAGAACAACACTATAATTTAGTTATAATTTTTAAAAAATGCACAGCGTATAGAAATATACACAGTCATGTATCTTTGAACATGCTTTAATAGAATGCTAGTAAAAATAAATTTATTGATGGTAAGTGATGATGACTAAAACTAAGAGGAAGCATGTTTGCCTAAAAGGAACCTATTCACTCGAGTTTTGAAGGCACCCGGGTTATATTCTTTAGGGTAAATAGACTCATGCGAAGGGTTCCACTTCTTATGTGTATGAAATCCGAATAATCAAGGTCTTTTGAGGTTCTATCATACTCGAGGAAAGGCCCATTTCGAGCAGGTAATAACTAAGAAACCTTATCATAAACTCTTTTCGAGCTCGAAAAAAGTGCATAAGAGCAATATACAATGCTGCCCCATTAGACTCATGCAGACCACTCTTTGTACAATCAAAAGTACTCGTACTAACTGGCCTATACATTCTCGAAACTTTGTCAGGAAGCATCCACACCTATTCGAGAGGGTTTATGCAAATAGTCGTTTCAGTCAAAGAGATCCTACAAAACTGGTCATAACGAGATGCCAGACATCACTATGTCACAAAAATGCATACAACATGTGTGTAAATATATACAATAAAATTCCACAGACGTTGCGCGAACTACTGCAACGTCTATTCATAAAAAAACTAATAAAATGGCTTATACAAAAATGTTTCTATGATATTGAAGAACTCTTAAATTAAATCAAATTATAGATAAATAAATATTAGTTTATAGTAGGATTATGTAATTAAATTGTAATAAAAAAAGTAATGTTAAATAATTGTATGTGAATATATAAATGTCATTTTAAAATTGTAAAAATGTGTGCGTATAATGCTGTACATAAGCATTTACAAAGATTATTTGTATAATCTGCGGTAGCCTAGTGGTATGGGTAATGGACTGCTGAGACGAGGTCTTGGGTTCGATCCCAGGTTTACCTAGGCACACAGCAAATGACTTTTCGATGCTTTTCGCAGTTATGTCGCCACCTATTACATTGGGACCTAAACATAAACTGGCGAAATGTGGGTGCTATCACCTCTGCCTACCCCTTCAGGGAATCCAGGCGTGAGATTATGTTATGTTATATGTTATGTTATTTGTATATACTTCATAATTGAAATTTGCATGCCACTTATTGTGGCTAAACATGTTGTGCTGTTATATTTAGGTTACTGTCAAGATCTTTGTTACCATGTTTATGAGCAAATAAATTATTACTATTTCTATTTCTATTTATGAACAAAATACTTACTTGGTAAAGGAAGTGTTGGAACTGCAAGACAATTTAATCTATTGTTCCTATTTTTATCAGCTTCTGTGAAGTGAATATCACATATTATCTTCTTTTTATGATATTCAGAGTCACTAGGAGCTTCCAGTTTTCCTCCAACAATAGCAACCCAAGCTTTAAAAGTGTCAGGAAATCGCACGGGGTGAGGAAAAGCATGGGTGGATACCCCTGAAAAGAAATATAGATGGTTAGAAATTAATACCTGTATGAATTTTCTGCTACAACTATGTGTTAAAAATATGGCGGGGTGTACAAGTGACACATAATGTACCTACACATTTTACAGTAGTGCTCCAGATTTCAGAGGCTTTTGACTAAAGTGATAAACCAAAGTGGCATTCGTGATGCTCATAATTTAACAATATGGTATATGATATGTTTTTACTCACCACTCGGAGGACATCCCAGGGCACAACGTTTAGGCATGATGTAATCTTGATGAAATTACACAAGATATACTACAGTTTCAATTCACAATTCCACTACAGCGTCCAATATCGCAAGGAACCACAATTTATGAACAGGAAACCGAAAGAAATACCGAAAAGCGAAGATTCAACACAATTACGGAGTTTACAAGTATCAACTCAACACAATTGGAGAAATTCAAACAAAACGACGAAAACGAGACTCAACAAGTATCAGCATCCGCCATTTTATGATTTTAAACGGAACGGAAAATGCAATGTTGCCGTTCGAAATCGGTAAAAAATATCATATTACTAGTTTTCTCTGTTTAATTCAGAAACCTCTTAGAATATATTTTCTAATTAATAACTAAATAAATATTATAATCCTATTATTATATGTTCCGTAAAACGTAGTTTTAATCACAAAACTTGGTAATCTTACTCTTCAGCGCCATCTAGTGTGGTATTATAACAACAGGTACGACTTCGTTTACCGATTTCGTTCACAGATGTCATGACCGTCTTTGATTTTGTCATTGTAAGGCAGCGTCCCCCCCCTGCCAAAGGCGCAAAGTGCCCTCCCCGTATCCGGGGCTAGGTGGGGACACTAGGGTCCCCACAACTCGAAGGGGGCCATCTCGAAAGGAGGATAAATGGTCCTGGGTCTGCCGGGGTGCGAGAGATATGCTTTTGGCAATCTCACCTCCGGCAATCAAGGACCCAAGACGGCGTGCGTTTTGGTCGGTTCGAGTCCGACATAACCGGCTCCACCGGCTCCGTGGGAGTGGAATCCGTGGGGATTTTCCACACTATAAAAAAAGGCTTTGTCACAACAAAGAGTACATTTTTGTAAAATGCACACTGCACATCCTTTTGTCTTTTAGTTGGCTTCTATTATCTAGATCTCCGCGCCATCCGCTCTAATAGCTCAAATTCTAATTAAATAATGCTTGATACTCGCAGCTTGATAGATATTTACACTTAACGGTCATCACCTCATCGACATCATTACAATCGACTCTCGCTCCGGATCGTTTTTGGTGCTGAGGCTGGCCATCGCAATCCAGCTTGGAAACGCGGCAAGTGTGATGGTGGAAGCAAGCGTACAAAGATGGTTATTCGATTAATATAGACACCATATTATTTATTTAGTAGGTATTACATGGAATAATTTATAAAAGCAATTATATTTGTTAAATAGTTATTATTATAACTGGATCTTAATGCGGCCTTTCGAGCAACCGTTGAACTCTTGAAATAGCCATCATGCATGTTATTATTTGTGCGTGGTTGTTCACTCAGCTTATGCTATGGCTCTCGCATCAGTTGCCTATAAAATGGTAATGCAATGAACACCTAGAAAAAAACAACTATGTTAAGAACATGACATATTTACGAAACTAATAGTGGTCAATCACACATTACAATACATTAGCGTGTACTTAATTCAATATAAATATAGGCTTACCTTAGTCTTTACAGAGAACTCTGTAGATAGGGATTTTCAACAGTGTGGACTCTATTCATCACTCTGTGGGAGTCTCTTTCGCTTATTGAACCAATTTCATATAGGTAATGGAAAGGGTCTCATTTTAATCGCGACTGCATTCGATGACGATTTCGTGAATAAGCAATATTAGCATAGCTTTTAGAAGCTGATAAACTCCTCGAATATTGTTTTTTCAATCGTTGTTTGTAACTATTGACTTTATTAAGGATGTCATATTTGACGCTGAACGAACAAAAAGAACGAAAACTATGGGTGACGTCCCAAAACTGCTAATTTAAACAACATTATTGTAATATTGCTTTAAGAGGTCGTGGTACCAAAACACGAAGTAAGATTGAAATAATACTGCTTTAAGAGGTTGTGGTTGGCCCCCTGAGCCCCCGCCGTGTCCAGGTTGCGACATTCCCCCGGTTCAGGATGACTAGGCCACGTGTAGCGACCCAGTCCTGAAGTATCCTCCCCCTGTCTCTGGTTTCCCGGGAGCCCCAAGCCTGCGACCAGGCATTGAAATCTCCCAGGATCAGGACAGGGCGAGGCCGGCATGCAGCGAGAACGACGTCCAGCTCAGGGAGCCATAGCTCAAACTGATGCTGGTCGAGGTTTGGCGAGATGTAAACGGCCACGACAGCCGCCCCCTCATATTCCGCCGCGACACAACCCGGGCCCCTAGCGATAAGCGCTAGGCGCGAGTCGTCCGCGGCGGTCCCCCCAAAGACAGTCGCCAGGCCGTGCAGATCCACTGGGCTTCCCGGGTGAACCCAGTACGGCTCGGCGATAACCACCACGTTAATGGACCACTGCCTGATGCTCTGGTACAGAAGGTCCTGAGCACCAGCGCAGTGGTTCAGGTTCACCTGCAGGATGCGGATATGGGTGCCCATTAATGGACGTCCATTTCCGCACCTTGCCGCGAGAGTGCACCCTCACCTCCCCGTGTGGAAGGACGGGGCTTTGGCCTTGAGGCAGTGCAGGCCTTACTGCCCACCCAGTGGTCGGCCTCCTTGCCCTCCGCCACGCATTTAAAGCAGCGTGGCGGAGCGTCACAGGCAAGAGCCACGTGACCGGGCTGACTACAGCGGAAGCACCGGTCTCCCACGGTGACTTCCGCTGTGCACTCCACTCCCACATGCCCCACGACCAGGCACCTAAAGCACCTGGCTTCGCGTGGCTGCAGGAGATGCGCCTGTGCCCTCAGGAAGCCTCCGATAAGGAGGCTCCGTCCGTCCACCACTTTTTGGGCTGCCGCGACGGGGCAGCTCACGACTGCCGACCCGTGACCGAAAGGGCCAAAGCGGATTTCACCTGACCTCACCTGGTCACGAGGGCAGCCGCTCGCCTTCACGATCTCCTCCGTCGTGGCCGCGTCATCCAGACCCGAAATGCGTAGACTCGCGCATTTGTTGGGTCTGGTGACGCGGACGTCACCCGTGTCCAGCGACTCCCTTAGCTTTGCCGCTAGGGCATCTGCTTTGGGGCCACTGGTGGCGCCATAGACCTCAAGGAGGCGTGCTCCGGTCCGCGTCATCTTGGACCGGAGACCTCCCTCTACTTCGAGGGCTTTAAGGTCCACCGAGGCCCTCGCCTGTCTCAGGACCTCGGTATACCCCACGCCCCTCGCCCTGCCCTCTGTCGTCACCGTAATGACCACGGCAGAGGAACGGGGAACGCGGAGCCTCTTTGGCGCCTTCACCGCGGCGGCCTTTGCCGCTTTTGCGGCGGTTTTTGCCGCCTTCTTGGCGGCCTTCGCCGCCTTTTTGGTGGCATTAGCCGCCTTCTTCTTTGCTCCCACCACCTCCCAGACCCCCTCACTTGAGAGATTCTGGGATGCAACGGGAGCATTGGCTGTACTGCTTGGGGAGGCGGGGTTGCCACCTCCCATAGGTACCGTCTTCTTAGGGGCGGAGGGGGCGGAGGCCCTCGACTTGGGTCCAGGAGCCCCACTGGGCGCAGCCTTCGTCGCATATGACGCGACGACGGGTGCCGCCAGCGGCGGGCGGTATGCCCGGTCCTCGAGGACGCCGAGGCGTCGCTCGATGGCCTTCAGCAGCTGGACCACCGTAGGCGTCACCTTAGATGGAGCACGGGGAGCGGCGGTTTTAGCACCCCGAGCCTCCCCGGCCCCCTGGACCAGCTGCGTCAGCTGACTGATCCGCTCCCGCATCAGCTGTTGCTGCTTGCGGGAGTCGGCAAGCTCCGTCTCCAGGCTCGCAACCCGAGCCCGGAGTTTCTCCTCCTCGCTGGAGACGCTCCTTTCCAGGAGCTCCTCCAGCGCTTTGGCGGCACCCGTTACGGCATCTGCCACGACCCTCTTCTTTCCCGCAATATTTTTCTGGCCTTTTACGACGCCAGAAATGCGGGAAAGAGCAGCCAAGATGTTCTGCGCCGCTGGCACCTCCGTGACCTTCCCGCTTGGTAGCGGGGACACAATCGCTGGCGGCTCTGCTACCTTACCTTTCGCTCTGTAGAGGTCGGCTTTCCGGCCTCTACACGCGGTGGTAGCCACTATCTTCCTCTTACTAGGAAGGTCCTCCTCGCTGTTAGATGCCTCAGACCCAGGCCGACGAAACAGGCCCTTGCCTGGTCCGCTCGACCTGGGTCTCTTCCTACCTACGTCGGCATGGATATCGAGACCGGGGGTATCCTCGGTCCCGCCACCCACGCCGGCGGCCGACTCCATCTCCGAGCCAGCACGAGTCGACACGTCTTCCGCGTCACCTTTTTGGGTGGTTTTGAGGCACACCCATGGGCCTGTGGGACTGTGGTGACCCCTCCCATATACCATCCGGGATGAACCCGGGCGGGGGTCGCCATGGCTGGTCGCCGAATGGGTGTCCATTCGACCACCAGTCACAGCAAGGGATTCCCCGGACGAAGTCCGGGTACCCTCATGGGTAGTTTTATTCGATGTCGTTTCCATAGCCATAATTTTAACGGTTAATGTCCGCCGACGTTGAGGTGGAAGTAGAGAGGTTGGGAGTGTATGTGAGGATGGGAAAGGTGGGAAGGTGGGAGTGAGTGACGCCATAGGCACTGAGTACCCCCCAGTGATGCATCCCATTGCCAGGCGTCAGAGCGTGGGGTTCGGGGTGATTTTTTATAGAGGTTTTCTTCCTCGCAACTCCTAAGAGCCACCATGCCCGTCTGTTGTCAGACGGGGGTACGGCTCGGCCGATCGATGGTCCCTATGGGACCGTGTACTTCACCGCTGATCGCTCAGTGGCAAAGTACTCGTCGCCCTGAGAGTTCTCCGCTAGGTACGCTCTGCTTAGCAGAGCGCATGCGGAGAACTCGAAACCGGCCATAAAGGCCCCCCCTCCTTGGTGCACTATTTGCCATGGGCGACGACGTGCGCCTCGCGCGAAGCCCACGTCGTCGCCCACGTTACCAGGGTGCACCACGCGGAGGTTGTCCTACCCAGCACCCCATGCTCTAGGGCTAGTTCATCGATTACATAGCGGAGCTTGGACGGCTTAGTTGCTTTTACCAGATTTAACAACTCAACTTTTAATAAAGTTGAACTTGCCTCCACACCATTTCTTACCAGCCACGAGACAATTTCTTGCTTTTTATTTGCTTGAGTTGGTGGTTTATCAACTTGTACAGAATGATACGGAGCATTGTCCATTATAATTTTCGATGGGTTTTCTAAGCTGACTAGCAGCTTCTCAAACCACTTTTTAAAAACATCAAAGTTCATTTCCTCATGGTAATCTGTTGTAGTTTTAGAGGCGAATGCGAGGAGGCAGTCTGGAATAAAACCTTGAGAAGCTGATCCCGCGTGACATATAATAAGTCGGGCTCCTTTTCCCGATGGAACTTTTGAGGTGGAGGCCGCTGTATCATCGGTCCATGTCCGCGCAACCGTATGGTTCGCATTCAACCATGTTTCGTCAATAAACACGACATTGTCCCAATCCGTAATTTTATTTACCTCACGTAAGAATGTTATTCTCTTCAAAATAATATCGTAGCGTTCTAGCAGGATTTTCCGCTTGTCGGATTTTTTAAATCTAAAGCCAATCGATTTCAAAACCTTTGATAGAGACGATTTGCCTCCAAAAAATAAGCCTGCGCCTTTTAACGAACTCAATAGCTTTTCCCGTGTAGGATATTCTTTTCTCGAGTAATATCCATAAATGTGGTTGCGAATTGCAGTAGCATCAAAATTATCAACGTCAACAATTTTCTTATCCCTCTTTCGTTTTTTCGGTGTACGTAAAGTATTATCTTCTGAGCCTGATGGTCCGTATTTCTCTTTCAGAATTTGAGTTACTGTCTTCTTCCCTATTCCCAATGCTTCGGCAACGCGTTCTCTCGGTGGTTTCAATGGTAAAAGAGGCCCATCGTTAACTGATTCACGTCCAAAATAATTGTACAATTTCAGCACTAGTTCGCGAGATTTACTGTTTAGAGTTTTCCCCCGTTTCGACATAGTAAGACTGTAATGTTTTTCTTGTTTAATAATCGTTAAGCAATCGGAGTCCAATTTATAGCCAGGGAAACGTAGTCAGTAAGATCAGTTCAATGAAAAAGCCGGATCAGAAGAAAATAACAGAGAGCACACCAAAAACGCACAGTCACTTCGCACAACAACAAAAGACTGCGTCATCATCATGTTATGGCGACATGACATGCGTCATCGACAGGCACTGGTGTTGCCAGCAACATCCACCTAAATTGCACCCAACATCAATGACCTTTCTATTTAGTTATTTTTTTGTATTTTTATAGTTAGTTAAAAGAATAATAAATATGTATAATTAGGTTTTATTATAATCACAACGTGGTTATAAATTTATGGTGATTTTTCTTCACAAGTAATCATTGCATTCGATTCAACTTACAATCCTATCAGCTTTCGATTTTTAGAGTAAAATCCCTAGTGTTTAAAAAGAAAAAGGGTTGACTGACGCAACATTGTAACGACGTTCAGTTCTTTAGATCAGAAATTGTTTATTATGTTTAGAACGGTTTATTAGTGGAAGCAAATCGTAAAATTACTCGTATCGGTCATTATTACAATAAATATGTAAACGTAATTGAAAAAAGTTAAGCAATTGTGCAGTTCTTATTTTATGCCCGCCGTTACAAGGTTACGTTGTTGAATTTTGATGAAATGTCAAAAGTGACCTATTATCTTGTCCCTACTGTAGAAAATGATTCTTTCGCTGGTTCGGTAGGTGGTTCTACTGAGAAGAGACCAGCAAGAAACTCAGTGAACTCGATTATCCTGCTTTTTTTTATTTTAAATATGGTTTTATTTATAGTAATTTTTTACAGTGCGAGCAAGAGATGAGATTAGGATGACCATGCATCTTTATCATTTAAATATTCGTCTAATTTATAGTAACCTTTTTTTATTAAGCAATTTTTCACTTGAATTTTAAATTTATTAAGTGGCATGTCTATCAGATCCTGAGGCATTTTATTAAACAATTTTATACAATTGCCTACAAACGAATTACCAACCTTATGAAGCCTGAGTTTTGGCACTGCAAGTTTATTTTTGTTTCAAGTATTATAATTGTGTTGGTCAGAGTTTTTTTTGAAGAGATCTAGATTCTTGCGTACATATAAGATATTATCATAAATGTATTGGGAAGGAACTGTTAAAATATTAATTTCCTTAAAAACTTCTCTCAGCGAGTCACGGGGTCCGAGCCATAGATTGCTCGTATCGCGCGTTTCTGTAATATGAAAATAGTCTCAATATCGGCAGCTGAGCCCCACAGCATCAGACCATACGACATAACGCTATGAAAGTAGCTAAAATAAACTAATCGTGCCGTTTCCTCATCAGTTAATGACCTTATTTTTCTAACCGCATAGGCAGCTGAGCTAAGTCTTCCTGCTAAGGCTGTGATATGAGAACCCCATTGCAGTTTATTATCTATAGTTATTCCAAGAAAAACTGTGGTATCAACTATTTGAACAGATTCATCGTTCATTGTAATACTAGTATCAACCTGTTTTACATTAGGCATAGTAAACTTTACACATTTTGTTTTCTTAGCATTGAGCAGCAAGTTGTTACTTGTAAACCAATGCAAAACTTTAGAAAGGGTATTATTTACATCGTCAAGTACTTCTGTTTGTCTATCAAGTTTAAAAACTAATGATGTGTCATCAGCAAATAATACTATTTCACAAAGATCTTTACTGAAGTAAGGAAGATCATTAACATATATCAAGAACAAAAGGGGTCCTAATATCGAGCCCTGGGGTACTCCCATGACTAAAGGGGCGCCAGATGAATTGGTGCCATTAATGTTAACTTTTTGTACTCTGCCAGTGAGGTAAGACTTAAGCAAGCCAAGTGAGCCGTTCGAAACACCATAATGACTTAATTTTATTAAAAACGTCTCATGATCAACACAATCAAAAGCTTTTGATAGATCACAGAAGATACCGATGGCATCCTGCTTTTTTTCCCATGCATCAAATATATGTTTGACGAGTTCAATGCCTGCATCTGTCGTATTTCTACCTTTAGTGAAACCAAACTGTTTATCATGAAGTAGCTTGTTATGCGTAAAATGTGAAAGCAGTTGATTAAATATAATTTTTTCAAAGATTTTACTAAGGGCTGGGAGTATGGAGATGGGCCGAAAATTTGATGGATCACTTTTGTCCCCTGTTTTGAATAACGGATTTTACTATACTTCATGAGAGTAGGAAACTGTTTATCATCTATACATTGATTAAAAAAGAATGCGAGATATGGTGCAATAACGGGCATTACTGATTTTATTATATTGGTAGAAATGCCCCAAAGATCCTCTGTCTTTTTTCATTTAGTTGCTTAAAGGTCTCAAGTATGGTTGCGGGGTCAATATACTGAAAATCAAAGTTAACACTACATTTTTCAACACTAGATTCAAGTAGAATAGCAGCTGCATTTGTTGAGGAATTTAATTTACTTGTAGTGGTAATTGGAAAATTTGTAAAAAAAGATTCAAATGCATTGGCCACTGCAGAATCAGTATTAATGTGTTTATCATCTATTTTTAACTCAAAAGATCGATCACGTGACCTTGTTTTACAGGTTTCTTTGTTTATAACATTCCATGTTGCTTTAATTTTATTGTCAGCTTTTTGTATTTTAGTCCGAATATAATTAGATTTGGCTATTGAACAGACTTTCTTGAACATTTTTGAGTACTTTTTAGTATATTCAATTACTTGTGGATCATTTGTACATGCCTTTGTCTCATATAATTCATACAATTTCTTTCTACTTTTATAGATTCCAGGTGTAGCCCAATCACTAAATTTAATTTTGAATTGATTAATGTTTATTGTTTTTTTAGTGAAAATGTTATTAAATTCGTTTTGGATTACTCCGAACAAATCTCTGTAGAGATCATTCGGGTTTTCGTTACGGTTCGGCTCCAAAAGAGGTACTTTATTGTTAATGTTTTCTTTAAATTTTTCTAATCGATAAGTTGTGATTGGTCTACATACAATAATTTTTTTAGGTAATGGGACATGTTGGTGCTCAAATCTAGCTAACTGACCTGTATGATCTGATTTTATAAATTTTATTTTAGATTTCTCATTTACATTGCCGTCAGTAAAAATATTATCCAAGCAGGTAGCTGTTGTGGGTGTGGTGCGAGTTGGTTCACAAAAAAGATTTTGCAAGTTAAAAGATTTAAAAAGATTGAGGAACCTTAACGCGTTTTGGGAGTTTTCTAATATATTAACATTAAAATCGCCACATACAACTACCGTCTTCTTACATTAACATTTTTTTTTTAAGGTTTCTTCCATAATTGATTCAAACAGGTGGTAATCCCCAGATGGAGGTCGATAGACACTAACAATAATGTGTTGCTCAAGCTCTGCACATGCTAATTCAATATTTCGCTCACTTGAGAGTGCTACTATATCTTTTCTTTCTTTAGATTTTAATTTATCATTAATTAAAATTAATGAACCACCTCTTTCAGCGGCAACTCTAGTAAACGAACTAATGATTTTATAATTATCAATACTAACTAATAGTTCATGTTTTTTTAACCAATGTTCAGTTACACAAAGTACATGAATATGCATTTCATTTAAAAACAATTCTAGTTCTAACTCTTTGCCAGAAAAACCTTCAATATTTTGCTTCATGAACATAGACTTTTCCTTTGTCCCTAAAATTAGATTGCTAGAGATTTCCTCTATTGTCCTAGAATTAAATTTAAATGATTGTCACTATTATTTGGAACAGATTCCAAGGTTGCAAGACAAACATTTTCATTTTTCTGCTCAAAAGAAGCAGGTTGGTTAGCCAAGTTCTTGGCTGAGTATTTAATATAATATGATAGCGAAGATGCTATCTGTCTTTTAAAAAATCTTTTCAAATAGAATTTATCTTTTGTCAATAATAGTTTATTTTCTAAATATAAATTTATATTAATCAAATGGAATTTATCTGGATTATGAAATGTCAACGTCGGTACGGTTTTGGCAACAAATCCATAGAACTATTAGAATCTTACTTAACAGATAGGCTGCAGGCTGTTGATGTAAATAACGTTAAGTCAAATGGGTCAAACGTCAAGATAGGCGTACCCCAAGGATCAATCTTAGGACCTTTTCTCTTTTTGGTTTATGTCAATGACCTACCTTATTTGATCGAGGCACACGCCGGAATAGTATTGTTTGCAGATGATACATCGCTAATATTCAAAGTAGATTGTAATAGTACAGATGCGAATAATGTAAATAATATTTTAAACGTCATTTCAAATTGTTTTTTTGCAAACAACCTATTGCTGAATGCAGAAAAAACCAAATGCATTAAGTTTACACTGCCTAATGTGAGGCAAGCTCAGGTTGATATCGTGCTGGGGGCGCAAAGGTTAGAATTTGTAAATAGCACTACTTTTCTGGGAATCACAATAGATTCGAAATTGCAATGGGATGACCATATCATTGCTTTGGCCAATAAACTCAGCTCTGCTGTTTTTGCTGTCAGACGGATCAGGCAGTTGACTGACGTAGATACTGCTAGGCTGGTGTACTTTAGTTGCTTTCATAGCTTGATGTCCTATGGAATACTACTTTTGGGGAATGCCGCAGATTTAGAAACTATCTTTATATTACAAATAAATGATTTTAAAAAAATTGAACCGACTTCAAAACCAAATAGGAAAAATTTTTTAAAATAACAGAATTTAGAGAGAGAATTTAGAGATTTTCGATCTGTTAGAAGTCGGTGCCAACTTTGTTTGCTGTGCCTGACCTGCTATAATGTCATTAATGTAAGTATAATGACTTGTTGAGGTAGGGGTGGCCTATCATACTTAGCTATATTATTTTACCTGTTTGACTTGATACCGACTTTTGTATTGAAATGATCGATATTTCATTTAAATGCATCATGGCAGGTAATTCAGGTACAGCAAAGCACCAGCAAACAAAGTTAGCACCGACTTCTAACAGATCGAAAATCTCTAAATTCTCTCTCTAAATTCTGTTATTTTAAACATTTTTTCCTATTTGGTTTTGAAGTCGGTTAAATTTTTTGAAAATCATTTATTTTTCCCTTTTTAGTGGGCCAAGGTTTGCGTTCGTAATCCAAGTTTAATGCAGTCCAGCATGCCATTAACCACAGTTTTCGTCTTTTGGGAGCATTATACTCCCAATAAATTAAGGGAACTGGAACTTTTATATATGAAAGACGGCGAGTTGAACAGGTTAGTGATTTCGCAGATGTGGCTGCAGTTAGACTTTCTTTTTGTTAGAATTGGCACTAGATGTTTGCAATGGCAACAAAAGGCTATGAGGATGTGGAAAGAAGAATCCGTTAATCTTGAACTAGGCTGTAACGGTTCATAAGCTTCAGGGCACCAAATGTAATAAAACGGTAATTGACTTAGAAAATATTTTTTTTGCTAAGGTCAAGTGAATGTTGCTTTAAGTGGACAAGACAAGTGGAGCCACCTGTCACCCCAGCAGGAGCAGGCCACGGCAGCAGCGCGCGTAGGCACGCCTTCCCATTCCGGGGGCGAGCCCTCTGCCGAGGAGTGCCAGACCGTAAGGGATGGCCCTGGGCCAGGCGGGTTCGCAAGGGTTATGTCGAAGACAACCTCACCTCCGGCTTAGCACTACGACCCTCAGTCGGTGTAAGGATTTAGTCGGTTCGAGTCCGATATAAACCGTTCCCTTCCGAATCCGGCGGGGGAATCCGAGAGGATTTCCGCACGATAAAAAAGACCACCTCAGGAGTAGATATACCCTTTTATAAACATACTTATTATTATTATTAATTGAGGAATTGTCTCGGTTTCACTCTGAAATTTCCGGATTATCTTAGGAGTAACACCAACCCTTACGAGTATCACGTTAGCCCTACATACTACTACCTAGTTTCCATCGATCGATTGCAGTACTGTCCCCTAACTCCTAACCTTTAAGGAGTTCTTTAGCTTCACTATCAACACAGCAGCATCAGAAGTTGATTCAAGCATATCTCACAAGCAACACGTTAGCCCTATTCAGTAGTATACTAAATATTTATCATCCACCAATAGCAGTACTGTCTCCCAACTCCTAACCGTTAAGGAGTTCAGTAGCTTAATCATCAGCACAGCAGCATCAGATGCTGACACCCTGAAGCATATACCTGAGTAAGACATTATTACGTAACAAAAGCACCATACGCAACCGTACCAACTTCACTATCAACAGAGCAGCATCAGAAATTGATTCAATCATATCTCACAAGCAACACGTTAGCCCTACATACTACTAAATATTTATCATCCACCAATGGCAGTACTGTGTCCCAACTCCTAACCGTTAAGGAGTTCAGTAGCTTAATCATCAGCACACACATTATTACTTAACAAAAGTACCATACGGCCATACAATTTTCGATGGTTGCCCTCAACTTCTCCTGGATCCCAACATCAGATCCTGACCTGGTGAAAATGGGACCACCTCAGAAGTAAACCCTATCAAACAAAAAAATAAAACTTGAAATCCGTCTATAATTGGCGGAGATATCGGTGAACATACATAAAAAAAAAAAATATGCACTAGCTTTTGCCCGCGGCTCCGCCCGCGTGGATGTCGGTTATCGCGACCAAACATAGCCTATGTCCTTTCTCATGGTCTAATCTACCCCTATACCAAATTTCATCAAAATCGGTTCAGTAGTTGAGACGTGAAAGCGTAACATACCGACAGACAGACAGACAGACAGAGTTACTTTCGCATTTATAATATTAGTAAGGAAGTAAGGATACAGACGAATTGAGAACCTCCTCCTTTTTCGAAGTCGGTTAAAAAGGG
Organism: Eilema sororculum; assembly: GCA_914829495.1. Classification (NCBI taxonomy): domain Eukaryota; kingdom Metazoa; phylum Arthropoda; class Insecta; order Lepidoptera; family Erebidae; genus Eilema; species Eilema sororculum. Next base: position 24,989,663 of record OU618536.1, read on the forward strand.
CAGTTCGTGCCATTTACTGTTTAGGTAAGAGAGATTCTCTTAGGGAACGGATTAAAGATATTAATATTTTAACTGTAGCTTCCCAATATATACTCGAAAATATACTGTATGTCAGAAAAAATATATCTAATTTTACAAAAGTAAGTGACATTACAGACAGAAATCTGCGCAATAAAAATAAACTGCTCCTTCCATGCTATCGGCTTTGCAGAGTTAGTGATTCTTTTAGGGGGGATGGTACACGTTTTTATAATAAATTGCCTGAATCAGTCCTTGGTATGCCTGACAATAAATTTAAAACCTTTGTGAAGACCACCTTATGTAAAAAAGCATACTATAGGACAGATGATTACCTTAAAGACAAAAATGTCTGGCTTGAGCATGGTGCAGGCCCCTCCTAAATGTTTAAATAGGAACGCGAACTTCTTCATTCTTTATTTTTGTTAACTTAGGTTAATTATTTTATTATAAGTTTTTTTTATATACTTTAATAATTATCTTGACACGAGACATATGTACATTCGTCCATATTTAGTCTTAAGAACTTACTTTTTTGTAAATTGACGTCCATAAAATGCTACAGTGGAGTTTGTTGCGCCGTTTCTTCTCCACTGGTGCCTAGGAAGCGGTGGTAAACTTAGTTTTAAGCAGAATTTGACGTCAAAAAGCTGTAGTAGTGCTACACAATTTTGAATAAATACCTTGAGTTTGAGTTTGAAAGCCTTTCTGGACGTGCCGGGAGAGTGTGTAGTCAGCTTATCAAAATTGACCTACTACGAATACCATAGGTACAACCCTACCTCTATGAGAAAATTTGTTTAAGAAAGACACACTATCCTTACTCCGTCAGGTCTGCAACCAGTACAATATCTGTACCAAGGCACAGAACCACAGTATTCCAGCGTTGCTGAAAGTATACAGGGATGCGAATTTGAAATGATTTGCCTCCGCCTATCAGGGACCAAAAATCCAAATACAGCTTTAAGGTAAAGTACAAAGCGCTACTGCTTCTATGCCAAAAAAAATATGTGCTGAGCCTTGCTTACCTTGATGTTACGGCCCCTGGGCTATGTCATTCCACAGTCGCTACTCTCATCCTTGGCACCCCTCGGTGCGTGGAAATCTGTTCGTGTCATCTTGATTGATAAATGTGCAACCATGGCTGGGTGACCTGTGTTTAAGGGAGGGTTGTTTTAGCGGTAGTTTATATTATCAGTAAGGTTATGTTGCCTGTCTAACGTAGTACAAGCCGAACGATATCTTATTTAAAAAAAAAACTTTACGAAACTATATACCTTTTAGATGTGCGGTACCTCATCTTGCTGATTATTATGTTCATTTTAAGTTGCGACACTGCATGACGACGTATGCATAATGTAAGGGTGGCACTGAAAATCAGTGCTGTGGTGGTTTTTTTTTATTATCGTGCGATAAATCCCCACGGATACCACCCCCATAGAGCCGGTGGAGGTGGTTATGTCGGACTCGAACCGACTAAAACGCACGCCATCTTGGGTCCTTGGTTGCCGGAGGTGAGATTGCCAAAAGCATATCTTTTGCACCCCGACAGACCCAGGACCATCTCTTTCGAGATGGCCCCCTTCAGGTTGTGGGGACCAAAATGTCCCCATCTAGCCCCGGTTACGGGGAGGCGCACTTTGCGCCGCCGCCGCGGCCTGCTTCTGCTAGGGTGACAGGCGGCTCCACCGCTCAACCCCAGGCCAGCGCTCATGGAGGACGGAGGTCGTTCTGACGAACTAATTTTTTTGGGTCGTATAAACAGGTTTTTACGAATTTGAGCATTTTAAACAATACAGATCGATAGAGAAAAATCCTGAACAAAATAGTATTATTTAACTCATTTTGGCCAAATTGGTTTATACGCCAATTGAACCCAGAGATGATCGATATGTATTTTTAAGTGCAGTAGATTACAGTTTTAAGTTTAAAATTTAACTTAAACTTTGATGTTGTATGTATTTTGAAATAAGACAAAACGAAAAGTAATTTTCTTTTATTTAATATTTTGTTATAATAAAATTCATTCATTATACACGGTAGGGTTACAGAAACAAGTAACCAGAGTTAACATCAAATTTTTGTTTACAAAATATATAGCCAAATGATGTAAACTCTTAATATTTCATAAATATGTAATCGTTGCACGCCTCATAAAATGTATCAAATAATGCTTGCAAAAATATATCCACAACTAACGGGTCAATTGAATGGAAACATGCTATAGTTCATATATATGTAAACACGTACTTTTAAAATTAATATAAAATATACTTTCAGTGAAGTTATGTAGTCTGTATTCTAAAATATGTAGTTTTCTATAAAATCTAAACTTCAAATTCAATTCTAACTTAGATTCAGACGCGACTCTCAAACTCAGACTCTCAGACTCATACTCTCAGACTCAGACTCACTCACACTCAGACTCTCAGACTCATAATCTCAGACTCGGACTCACTCAGACTCTCAGACTTAGCCTCTAAGACTCAGACTCTTAGACTCAAACTCTCAGACTCAGACTCTCAGAATCAGACTCGGACTCTCTCAGACTCTCAGACAGCCTCTCAGACTCAGACTCCCAGACTCAAACTCTCAGACTCAGACTCTGAGATTCAGAGTCTCAGACTCAGACTCTCAGACTCAAATCCAAAAGTCACACTTAAAATATTACGTTTGATCATCATTGAAATAAAACCGCAGCTTCGGCTGCTTCCGAAACGTCGGGTTAAAAAGTAATAATAACAAATATATCGCGATAGAATCCGTAAAAAGTGGTTTTATTTCAATGAGTGACATTCGCGTAAACTTCAGAAAATATCATGTTTGATCATATTTGGTTAAAAGTAGAAACGGAGATATGATTGAAAGTCACAATGGTCGACATCTACGCGAGCGGAGCCTTGGACATCAGCTAGTTATTTATATTAGCGTGAGTTGATGTACCTTGAGAGAATAAAGAGACTAACTTCACTGAAAATATATTTTATATTATTTTGAAAGTACGTGTTTACATATATATGAAGTATAGCATGTTTTCATTCAATTGACCCGTTAGTTGTGGATATATTTTTGCAAGCATTAGTGTTGATACATTTTATGAGGCGTGTAATGGTTACATTTTTATGAAATATTAAGAGTTTACATCATTTTGCTATATATTTTGTAAACAAAAATTTGAAGTTAACCCCGGTTACCTACTTGTTTCTGGAACCCCACTGTGTATACATATTTATAGAGGTGACTGTACATAATTAGCTGTAATATTGAGGGCTATATGCGAAGAACAGATTGGCTTCATTTATAGCCCTCAATATTACATTGTCCGATACATGCACCCGTTCCATGAATGCGGCCTTTGTTTTCCTGATGACAGCATAGAAGTCATCGATTCTGTTCTCCGCGAACATACCAGACGCACTACACCGCCATGGCAGCCCCATCTGGGTCTAAATACTAGTAGATACTTAAATAAGTAAGACTTTGAAAAATATATCTTGATTGATTTGTTTTTTCCTGAACCGATTAATAATAGTCTGTGGAGAATATGAAATAATCGTTACAGTCCCACCAACTTATCTGTGAAATGCCAAAAGTAGGAACTACGGCCGCCATGTTGAAATTTCATTCGATTGTCATTCGATTGTCGGGTTGAGGACTGTCAAGTTGGCGTGTGTTTGGTTAGGACGTGTGCCCTTGAAAGTTTAAGTGTTTTGGTGATAATTTGTGACAAATCTGTGTCTTTTTCGTCTTATTTGTATACATCTTAACTGGTTTAAGGTATTGTGTTGTCCTTTTACTATATTTAAGTATTTATATGATTATAGCCATTGATAATTAATGGATAGTTCAAAGCCCCCGGATCCTCCCGATGACCCTTCTCCCAGAACTCCAACCTTTTCTTCCCCTCCATTTTTTCTTGATACTCCAGCTGCACCGACCACCAAGCTGACACAATTCGCTGATGTAGTTTGTAGTGTCTCTGATACGCAAACCCGGAAACGCACGGGTGTAGAGGAAACTCACTCTAGTCGTCCATCAAAGCACGTTAAGACGCAGGTTGCTCGTATACAGCAAAGACAAGGCACCATTTATTGTCCATATGTCACGTAAAGAACCTCAGCCCAACTCAGGTACTACACTTCACCCAGTTTCACTGGGCATATTTTTAGTTAATAACAGAATTACCAATGTTGTGAGAGATGGAGTGAAGAGAGTGGGCCGGAACCGTGTTTCGGTGGAGTTCTTATCCCCGCAAAATGCTAATGCGTTTCTTAGTAATGATATCCTGGCTTCAAATAACTATATAGCCAGTTTACCATCTTTTAATGTGTCACGTATTGGTGTTGTTAGGGGAGTGCCAGCAGACATGTCTGAAGAGGAAGCTATGGCATATATCTCAGTGCCACCTGGATGTGGAAGGATTCTCAAGCTCAGACGTATCAACCGCAAAGTCTCAAATGAAGGTACCACAGAATGGAGACCCACTGAGACATGTGTGCTTACTTTCGACGGTCAGTTATTACCTCAAAGGGTGTTTTGCTGTTACACATCTCTCGCAGTACAGCAGTACATTTACCCTACAATACAATGCCGTAAGTGCTGTAGATTCGGTCATGTTGAGGCAATTTGCCAATCCAAGCCTCGTTGTGCGAAATGTGGTCATGAACACCCAAGTAATGACTGTTCTGTGACTCCTGAGGAGGCTTTCTGCATCCTTTGCTCCGGCAATCACTTCGCTTATAGCAGGGATTGCCCGGAGTATGGGAGACAGAGGGCCATAAAAACATCTATGGCTGAAAAGTCCATCTCCTATGCCGAGGCCAGCAAAATAATACCAACAGTTTCACGAAATTATGCCAATGCTGCAAAAAGTATACCTGCACAGTCTTCCGCACAGTCTCACCGCAAGACTATATTTTTAAAGCCTAGGACCCACACTCCTCTTTCGCCTTCCTACAACAAAATTGCACATAGTAATATTGTAAATTCACCACAGTCAACCCAGCCGAATGGCTGTGGTTTAGTCAACCCAAATACCCAAGCATTGACCCCATCTACACCCCTAATAGAACTAGTTATACAAATTGTAAAATCTCTTATCACCTCCAATAACCCTAGATCACCGTCCAACGTTGCAGAAAAACTTATTTCACTTCTATTAGATTTTAAAAATGGCTCCACAACTGAATCTGTTGCAATGGAATGTGAGGAGCATCTTCCATAAGAAGTATGACCTCATATTCCTCTTGAATAAATTTAACCCTATTGCTTGTTCTATTGCCGAGTCCTGGTTAGTACCAGGGCTCAACTTTAATGTACCACACTACAATATTTATAGATGCGATAGACAGGACGGATATGGAGGGTCAGCCCTCCTCATCAACAATAGGGTAGTACAGTACCTGTATCCATCCCTTCCTTTACAAATGATATAAATATTGTAGCGTGTAAGGTAGAAGATATCACACACATGGAGATGCTCCATATACATTGCTCGCCCTAATCGCAACCACGTATGTATCCTGCGGAACACACTCCAAAGCATCCAGGGACCAGTTTTGGTTATGGGTGATTTTAATTTTCATCACTATAGATGGGGCTCTTAGATCTGTGATCAATATGGGAATGGTCTGGTTGAAATCCTGGATGACCTTAGCCTAGTCATGCTGAATACAGGTTGTCCTACCCGCCGCTCATCCGGTCAGCGACCGAGTTGTGTGGACCTCACATTTTGCTCAACAGACCTGGCTTCACTGGCCCAATGGCATTGCACAGATCTAACACATGGTAGTGACCATTACCCTATTATTATTTCGTTCCCAAACAAAACATTTACAGAAAAAATTTCTCCTCCACTCCTAAAATTTAATTTAAGTAACTCAGATTGGGACAAATTTTCTCAACTCTTGGAGGATAGAGTTAACTCCCTTCCAAATTTAGATTTTCAAAATTTAGACATAACTAGTCACTGCCATGTGCAGACTTGTTTAGACAGCCTGATGGATGCTATCAATTCTTCAGCAGAGTCAGCATTCCCAATTAAAAACACTGCTCGGGGGAAAGTACCATCTCCACCCTGGTGAGATCAGGAATGCACCAGAGCTGTCAGGGAAAGGAAAGAAGCAGAAAAATCATACAATAGAAGCATGTCCATGCAGAATCTATTGTATTACAAACAGATCTGCGCAAAATGTAGGAGGCTACTCAGAAAAAAGAAACGAGCAGGGTGGGTAAAATTTTGTACTTCGCTGTCCCCGTCTACCCCATCGACGGTGGTATGGAGAAGCATTAATAGGTTCCGATATGGCCGTACACGCACCAACTCATACCCTATGAGCTGCCAGACTGCCGAACTCTTCTTCGATAAAGTAGCCCCTCCTTATGTACCTTCCATACAAGAGATTGAATATTGGCATATTAACTATGAAAGGGATCCTTACGACTCGCCATTTTCACTCCGGGAACTGGATATGGTATTTGGTCACGTCCGGGACTCAGCCCCGGGTATTGATGGAATCCCATATTCCTTTCTTACCCACTTTGGTGATAATACCAGAAAGTATTTTCTGAATATTATCAACTATTGCTACAGGAATGGGTGGATCCCTGAGCAGTGTAAAATTCAAATTATTATCCCACTTTTGAAACCTGGTAAAAACTCTGATGACCCGGACGGGTTCAGGCCAATAGCTTTATCATCGGTCTTAGCTAAAATTCTTGAGCATTTAATGAAGAACAGGCTGGAATGGATTGTGGAGTCTAGGGCGCTACTGCCTGGTTCCCAATTTGGGTTTAGAAAAGGGCTTGGAACCATGGATAGTGTTGGGGTTTTAACCACTGATATCCGCTCTTTCCTATCTCAGAAGAAATCTGTTGTAGTGGCTTTTCTAGACATAGCATCTGCTTATGATAATGTCCTTCTTCCCATTCTCAGGCAAAAACTGCAAGAGCTGAGAATTCCGGCGAGGATGGTACGATGCATATGTAGAATGATTATGTCCCGCTCACTGTTCTTGAGGGTGCAGGGGGAAGAGTTTGGGCAGCGAAGGACATGGAAGGGGTTGCCTCAGGGCTCCGTTCTGAGCCCTTTGCTGTACAACCTATATACTGCAGATATTGGTAGGTGCCTTAATAATAATTTTAATATTCTGCAGTATGCTGACGACTTGGCTCTTTATGTAAATGATCCATCAATTACCGATGCAGCCACATCACTTTCTGTCTCCCTGAGTTCCCTGAACCAGTGGCTACTGGATCACGGGCTGAGTCTGTCTGCAACAAAGAGCACAGTGGTTATTTTCACTCGAAAGAGAAGTATCCCACAGGTCCAAATTAACATTCAAGGTCAGAGTATTCCATTGAAAAAGAAAGCCAAATTTTTAGGCGTATTTTTAGACAGTAAATTATCTGGTATACATCATCTCAATTACCTTGTTCAAAGATGTGAACGGGTCATCCCAATTTTGAAAGCTCTTGCTGGAGTCTGGTGGGGTGCTCACCCTTATACTATGAAGCTGGTCTATAATGCACTTATTCGTAGTATTATAGACTATGGCACATTCCTGCTGATTCCCTGCAATAAGGGTGCACTGACTAGACTAGACAGGGTACAAAGTAGGTGTCTCAGAGCCATAACTGGCTGTATGAAGTCATCACCGATTAATGCCTTGCAGGTGGAATGTGCAGAGCCCCCTCTTTCATTGAGAAGGCAATATCTAGCATCTCGTTTTATATTTCGCCTCGTTTGTAAAAATACTCATCCACTCATTCAGAAATTAACCCATCTGCACTCTCTTTTCCACTTTATACAATACTGGAGACATAAGGACACTCCCTTGATTCTTAAGGCCTTTCAGTGTTTGCAAAATCTAGAATCCCCCTTGGTAAGTTCTGATAAACTCCCCGTATTTCGCTTTGATTACAAGGTGTTATGCTGCAAACCAAACATATTTTTGGATATAGGCATCTCCAAAAGAAGTACCTCAGCGTGTGCAGTCTTCAATGCGAAGGTGGATACACAGTGGCCTGGCTTCCAAAGGTTTTTCACCGATGCCTCAAAATTGGCTCAAGAAAATGACACTGGAGCTGCGGTATATTATCAAAACTCTAGAATAATTATTCTAAAGTTCAAATGCCCCAGAGAGTCCTCTGTGTTTACTGGAGAGTGTGTGGCTGTACTTGAGGCCTGTAGATATATAGACTGTCATAACATCAGTAAAGCTGTCATATTCACGGATTCGCTAAGTTGCCTGAAAGCTTTGGAACAGAATCCGTTCAAGAGCAAACTGCACAGCTCCCTCCTCTTGGAGATCAAAAAGTGCTTATTTGACTGTGACCTGAAACAAAAAGTCGTTCAATTGGTATGGATACCAAGTCACTCTGGTATAGGGGGCAATGAAGATGTGGATATGCTTGCCAAAAGTGCTGCATCAGCGCCATCTGCAAGCCTCAGCCTACTACAACTGCCAAGGATATGATTTGTTGGGCCTTCCCAGGAAGACACTATTGTCTTCATGGTAGTCCCATTGGTCTGACTCTGGTAAGACGAAAGGCAAGCACTATCATGCAATACAACCAGATATTCCAATAAGACCTTGGTTTTTTAAATACAAAAAGGCTTCAAAGACCGTAATATCTGTTGCTTGCAGACTTCGCATGGGCCATTGTTGTTCCCCAGTGTTTTTACACAAAATTCGTATTCGTGACTCCAGTTTGTGTGAGTGTGGACTTGACGAGGATTCCTTGGATCACATCTTCTTTAGTTGTCCCCGAAATAATTTGCCCCCTAATCTTTACAATTACCTTACAGAATTAAATATTTCCTTACCTATAAACTTTGCTTCCCTGCTAACTTACTCCTCGCCACGGCTGTTAAAAACACTTATGTCGTTTATCAGCGGCCATAATATCAGATTATGATCTGATTCTTAAATGTTGATATTGTTGTGTTATTTATGTATTATATCAATTATAATTTGGTTATTTAAGTTTATCATACGTAATCGAATTTGTGAATGTCTTTTGTGTATCTGTAACGTTTTGTTTTAGTGTGCTTACTAACACCGAAAAAGGAGATACACAACCAGTCCAATATTGTCAAGCACTTTCCCCCCATTTGGACAGCACACATATCTCTCCATCGCACGTTTGACTTTGGCAGAATTGTCGATACCCATATCGGCAACGATTGCCATATACAAAATAGAAATAGAATACATTCGGGTTCTCTGTGATTTCTGTTGCTAAATTGCTATATTTACAACGTTAATTATGCCGAAAGCGATTAAAAGTGATGCTCGAAGCATTATTCTAAAGGTTAAATCCTTTTTTGAAGAAGAAGCTCGGGCGGAGGCTCCGATTATACCATTTAATCAAATATACAAACGAATTTCGGCAGCTACAGGTTAGTGTTCCCAACTTTCATTTTGTAAATTTCCCGATATTTATGAATTTGATTGATGTAAGGGTCAACTAACCCGCAACAAGAAATAGGTACATATCTACTGATATTTACTTTTAATATTGGCACTATTCATTCGTACTTACATATAGCAAACATTGTGTGTGTGCCGTTAAGGGGTTGATGATGATAATGTGTTATTTATTTCAGGTGTGAGTCAAGGGCTCATATCTAAAATAGTAAAAGAAGGGCATGTAGCAGAAGAGACTGGTACAAAAATTCGGACACCAGGCAAGGAGAGGCAGCGTAAAACGGGATTTATACATGTTGACGATTTTGACATGGGAGTTATTCGAAGAAAAGTACATGATTTTTATTCCAATAAAAAGGAGCTACCAACTATCAAGAAGCTTCTAGAGGTCTTGAAGACAGAAATTAATTACACAGGACAAAGAGAAAGTCTTCGAAAACTGCTTCACAAGATGGGTTTTCGTTTTAAAAAGTCTCAGAGTAACCGTAAGTTACTAATGGAGCTTAATGAAGTATCAGCTTGGAGAGCAAAGTACTTGCATGCAGTGGAAAAAAATAATAAAGGTCCACAACCTCAGCCGCTAATTTATTTAGACGAGACATATATTCACTCATCGCATACATCAGGCAAATGTTGGCAAGGAGAGGGTGTAGACGGAGTATTAGAGCCTGTATCAAAAGGACAAAGGTATATTATTGTACACGCAGGAGGGGACACTGGATTTGTTAATAATGCACTTCTCGTTTTCAAGTCTAATACTAAAAGTGGTGATTATCAAGATGAAATGAACAGTACTAACTTTAAAAAGTGGGTTATTGAAAAACTGGTGCCTAACTTACAGCAGCCATCAATAATTGTAATGAATAATGCTCCCTATCACCGTGTTTGCATAAATAAGGCTCCAAATACGAATTCTTTAAAAAGAGATATACAACTATGGTTGACAGAAAATAATGTTGACTTTGGAGAAGAGTTCACAAAACCTCAGCTGTTAGAAATAATAAAAAGAAACAAGCCTGAACCTGAATATGAAATTGAAAAAATATTAGAACAAAATGGACACAAATGCTTGTACTTACCTCCCTATCACTGTGATCTTAACCCCATTGAATTCATTTGGAGCACAATGAAAAGAAAAGTATCTGATGTAAATATTGACCATCCTATATATATCCTATATATATCCATAAGTATGATCCCCGCCTGGTTCAAGAAGCCTTTGAAACCATTACAGTTAATGAGTGGGCACAGCATTGCAAACATGTTCACAAGTTAGAAGAAGAATATTTGAAACAAGATTCGTATTTGGATAAGCCTTTTATAATAGAAGTAAGAAGTGACACAGAAACAGAAAGTGATAGTGATGATGATGATGGTTGCATGGAAATAGGAGGTATATTTCCTCACAGCCTGAATGAAGTTGGGCGTGCAGGTTGTTCAAAAGACCATAATTATTGTAAACCCGGTTTCAATAAATGAATTATTCTAAAACTCATGTTTTATTATATCAAATTGCTAGGTCAGCTCCTGTATCTATCCTGTAGATATGAAACTAGCCGACCGCCAGCGACCTCGTCCACTGACAACTTTGTCTGCCCTATCACGTCGCTCCTATTGGTCGCAGCGTGATGTTATATAGCCTAAAGCCTTCCTCTAAAAATGGACTGTCCAACAGCAGCTAACATGAATTTTAGGTTACAGTTACAGGTTATCTACCCCTAATCAATTCATCTTTGCCATTTTTTCGAATATTTTTTACACACTTAATGAATGTATTAATGTATAGAAATAGATAATAAAGTACTAATTATATAGATTACCTTAATAACGTATCTAATTTATTACTACGCTAAATACTAGGCAAATATGCCCAATTCTGGGGAATCTATATTAACTTGCAACACTATGTCGATGGTGTCGCCGCCACTCAGTTCACAGATAAGTTGGTGGGACTGTATGCACAGCTGTATTCTTAGTCTATGTGCACAGCACTGTGATATCTGTCAATAATTTTCATTAACTTCAGACATAGACTTTGAATACACTACGTTAAAAGCATTTCGATCGCTAAAAATATAGAACGTCATGTGCGTCACCCCTAGAGTAGCGAAATACATCTAAAGTGACTTTTTAGATTGTGATGAGTGTAGAACGAAAATTAAAGAATTACAACTGCAAGCGATCGATGTCACAATTATTTTATGAATTCGCAGACGTGAATGCTTCCTTAGTAGAAATTTTTAAGCAGTTTAAACTATGCTATACGTATTTGGTATTTAAATATCGTAAAATAGAATTAAAAACTGTAAAGGTCCGAGGTCGACACGATATTGTGTATGCATATAATTTTAAGTAAATTCTAGTGACTGAATTGAATATAAAACAGAATTACAATTATTGATAAATAGCACACCTTTTTCAAATAAGGATGTATTAGGTAGTCGATCGTTAGCTTGAAATCATTTCAACATGGATCCAGCCGCAGCTTTTGAATTGCACATGCTGTCCTATCAGACGCCTATGAACAATGTGATAGACCGCGGGGACTCTCCGGTTCAGCTCTTGTATCGTGACACCACAGTTTTTGTGACTGGCGGCGCCGGATTCATCGGGAAACAACTCATTGAAAAGCTTTTCAGGTATAAAATAGAATATACTAAATTGTACACCTTTTTTAATAATTACATACACTAAATAATTACAAACAATAATAATTACAATTAACCTCTTAAAAGAGTGGACGGTTTTGAACGAGAATAATTATCATATATTAAGTTTTATGTTTTTTTTACAAGAATATAATTATATTACTATTTTTCTTAGTAACAAGTGAGGATACGTTTTCTTTATATTATCCCTTTGTTCACGTTATTTTAGCCTCTCTTAAATCTTCGAATACTATTGTAAATTTTTGTAACTCTGTAAATAAATTGCAAAAAAAAAAATATTAACACTCGAAAGATGTTAAAAATTACATTACATTAAAATCAAGATAATGGTACTTATCCTTATTTTTATTACCAGTCAATCAATCAATTTCATCCGATCCTCCGCCTTCCGCATCCAGTCTATCCCAGCCACCTTTTTCAGATCGTCAGTCCATCTGGCTAGAAAGTGCATTTGCCTTCTCTCGGTCTCCATTCTAGGACTCGTCTGCTCCAACGGCCATCGGCCCTTAGACAGATCAGATGTGGCCAGCCCATTGCCACTTGAGCTTGCTTATTTTGCGAGCTATGTCGGTAACTTTGGTTCTGTATCGAATGACCTCATTTCGAATTCTACCCTTCAAAGAAACTCCAAGCATCGCTCGCTCCATGACCGCTGCGCGACTTTTAAGTTATGTATTCTTGAGTCTTTTCTACAATCTGCCGAACAGTATGGATGTGGTCCACGGTGCTATAGTCTTTTCGAAACCGGGCTTCTCCGGTGGCTGGAACTCGTCGAGTTTACCCGTGAGGCGATTCGTGATGACTCTCGAGAACAGATTGTGGACATGGCTCAGAAGTTAGATGGGCCTGTAGTTCTTCAGCAAGGTGTTGTCACGAAGAACAGTATCACCCCACTCCCGCTCCATGCCCTTGGTGTTGCCCCTGTTGGATGCCAGAATTAAAGAGACTTGCAAGCTCTTTCAGGACTGGGGCCCCGCCTGCTTTCTGGAGCTCAGTAGTAATTCCCTCGTCCCCAGGGCACCTGTTGTTCTTTAGTAGCCTGAGAATCACCTCTATCTCGCACTGCTGGATATCGGGTATCTCCTCGGTGTAATGGCGCGTGAGTAGGGCTCTGTGATCGTCATCGCTGTGTCCCGTCGGTTTACTCATCCGTGATGCATACAGCTGCCCATAGAATTTCTCGATCTCTTCGAGAATCTCGAACTTTGAGGCAATTAATTTGTCATGCACAGTTTAAAGTTTCGTCAGAGGCCATCCCAACTTACTGCTGAACGAACATTTTCGACCCCCGATTTTGCTCAATCGCCTCTTGGACGGCGCGATTGTTGAAGCGTCGGAAGTCGCGTTGCATCAGCTTTTTAATTTGTTTGTTTAAGGTTCTCTTATCTGACGAAGATGACTAGTAGATGTTTGTTCACACCTCTTTCTCATAAGTTCGAGAGTCTCAGGAGAGAGCTTGGACTCTTGCTGTTTGAGTTTTCCGGAAAACAACTTTCGAGCCACTTCCTGCAATGTTTTGGCCACTGTTTCGGCCTTCTCGTCACCGAGGAGGGCCAGACCGTAAGGGATGGCTCTGGGTCAGCTGGGGTGCGAGGAATATGTCGATGACAACCTCACCTCCGCCTAGAACTACGACCCTCAGTCGGCGCGCGGTTTAAGTCGGTTCGAGGGCGACATAAACTTCCCTTTCGGCTCCGGTGGGGGAGGTATCCGGGGGGATTTCCGCAGACTTTGAAGTTCCAGTTGAAAATTTCCGGTTCGACACAGTCCCGACTTCAACAACGCTGCTAATGAGATCCTTTTTCACTAGAAAACCTTCTCTGAAGTAGAATAGGTTGCCTGACTCAGGGGTTGTCGCGTCTTCCCCGTCTTCGGATCTTGGATAATCCTATTATATGACTGTTTATGCGACCTAGTGCTACCTCAAGTTCCGCGAAGTGCCGGTCCAACCAAAGAGTTCTGCAGTTGTACGCTACCAGCAACAGTCTCTCGTTGCCCGGAGATTCATCGAACCCCCCGCCCCGCCTTTACCCGAACCGCTACCATGACACTACCTTTTATTCCCCGGGCTCTTAATTTATAATTTAGGTATAAAGAAATATAGGGCAGTGGGCGATGTTACCTCAGATTGTGATCCACAGACAACAGAATGACTAGCTAAAAATGACTAGCTTTTGCCCGTGACTTTGTCCGCGTTATGTTTGCAATAGAAAGGTGTAGAACTTCTGTTCCTGCGACCCAGATAAAGTTCCGTAAAGTTTCTGTGAGCCTGGTACTTCATGCAAATGTACCAGGGTCACATTATACCAGTCCAGTGACTGCGACCCAAAGGTATACCTATACCCGGGATAAAATAAAGGTCGAGCGGGATGAAAAGTATCCTATGTGCGTCTCCTGGTTCTAAGCTACATCCCCACCAATTTTCCGCCAAATCGGTACAGCCATTCTTGAGTTATAAATAAATAGTGAAACTAACACGACTTTCTTTTATATGATAGATTTTGTGGCGTAAATGGTTGACTTAATAATGCCATCGAATGAGTACGTGGTCTGGATTCTATGTTTGTTGTATAAAGTGGCCATATTCTAATCCACCTTCTCATTATAATTGAACTTTCAGGTCTTGCGCAATAAAAAAGATGTATGTATTGATGAGGCCAAAGAAGGGCAAGACACTAAATGAAAGATTGCAGCTCATTCTTAGCGATCCGGTGAGTTGTAAAATATGTATGATCATCGATATTCCACTGCATTGTCTCAGTCACAATATTAAAAAAATGGACTTACACGCGGGGAATTATTTACTAATGGTTTACTAATGAAAAGTATAAAATATATAGACATAAATTACATTGGCATAATAAAATTCAGCATATGATCATAACGCACAATATTATTAAGCATAACTGTTTTGGCATAATGCTGTTGTCATAAATACTAATAGCATAATAATAATGAAGCATAATTTTATAAAGTTTAATGTTAGAAATGCATAATGATACAAACACTTAATTTCTACATGGTTATAAAATAAATAACCACGAATCACCTAATCTAACCAAGTTGGGTTGTGCAGCTTATGGTTTATTTTACATACAGGATATTTTCCTCATTTGAATTGGTAAAAAAATAATTCAAAGTTTGCATGCGTTTGTTTTTATGGCTTAACGTCATTCATTTAATAGTTTTTGATTGGGCACATCAACTGATATACAGTCATTGATGTTCGCGATCAGTCACTTATAAAATTTGTCAAATATATTTATTTATTTATTTATTTATTTTTCTTACACACTATGTCATAACAGGCGAACCCAATGCGACAGAGTAGGAACACAATTATAATAATTTGTTTTCCAATTCATATAGTTTCGAATCAAACGACTTGCCCCCCAACCTGTATCTGACGCTCTGAATTTTTGACTACAAACCTTTTACAGGAACATGAGGACCCAATAGAATTTACAAGTTTCATTTTTTTCTTCGTCGTTACTTTCCCGTATTAAACTTGGACTGTCCATATTATTACTTACAACTTCCTTAATATACGAGCAATCATTTGAAGCTCTACCAGTCAAAGTTTCATTGAGATTGATTATTGAAGTTTCATCTGGTTTTAATGTGTCATCTGTAACTTCTTGGCTGTTTATATTTCTTCTTACATTTGGATCTGGTAGGCTTTCTGGTTCAATACTTGATTGAAATAAATTTGGAGTTGCTATGAAAATTTCTGATGAAGAAGCCACGAAGTCCGTGTTGGTTAATTAAATTGATAAAATTGAAATTGTTGACAGAGTCCTAACTATTTCTGAATAGCTTACCATTTTATTAATACTGATAAGTAGCTAATGAAAGAAAGAGACAAATGCGTATTGCAATATATCGCGCAGCTAGATAAAAGCAGTAATACCCATAACAGAGATAAGTGTATTGAAATTTAGAAAAAAATTAACCATATTAAAATGATACGTACTTTAATGATTCAATACTAAACTTAAATAACATTGTTAGTCTATAATATTATGGAATATTGTTACGGGGCCCTACGGGGTCAAGGATGAAGAAAACGATTGGTACGAGATCTACAACTTTAATCCGTAGGTCCTGCTATACAATAATAAAAATACTCTAATTCAAGGTCGAGTGTCGGTTCGGGTACGCGTACACGTCACTATAAACGGCAGGCTGAGTAATGTACTCAACTTGGGGTTCCGGGCTGGTCCCGTGCGAGTGTGACGTTGTCTTCCCCTCAAGGTCACCAGGCTACGCAGCTGCTAGTTCGGTCCGCGGGGTCGTCGCCAAGGCCGTCTTCAAGACGGTATGGAGCGGGCAGGCAACCTCAGCTGGTTCGGAGGCGGGCCGGTACGGTGCGGTGCTGCTATTCCAGCCGGTATGCAGTTGGACACCGGTATTCCAGCCGGTACCAAGTTCTGGGGAGACAACCACACGATTAGGCACTGGTGCGTGAATCCAATGCACAGCGCCGGGCCCCAACGTATAATTTTCTACATGGGCCCTAAGGTCGGCGGCGCTGTACAATGGTAGGTACACATAACACAAATTACACAATAAACAAAGACTAAAACTGGATTGTTCCGGAATTCCTAATCGTACGTATTTATCGTAAATACGTCTGTAATCCCGTTAACCACGGTTCAATCAACCATAAACAAATGGTTCAGTAATAATTAAGCTATAATACATATATATGCTGAACCGTGGATTTAAAACGAGATTAAAATTCGACAATTTACATATTTTCAAAATGTGGGTATCCATAGAAAATTATGGCGAGATATACACCGTGTTGATTTTTCTCTTAGAATACGAACAATCAAACATTACAACTAATTGAATAGTTCTTAAGCAATTACTATATTCGGCTGTCTGTCGACATGTATACTCGCGACATATATTATGGACACACTTCATACAATAACTTTCTTACAACATTTTAACGATTACGATGTTAATCACAGTTTACTTTAAATTTAATTTAATTACATTTACACAAAGACAAACTACAGCCAGGTAACTACCGAACTCCCGACCGCAGGTAGGCAGGTACTAAAAATGAGCTATCATCACGCTTAGCTCCTAGGGGCTAAGCAGGAATGTTACACGCGAATGAAGATGTTATTTTACTTTATTATTTACGTGACTATCGTTTAATACTCGCGCACTGTTTATTAAGGACACTAGACTTACCCCTTATGTTGGGAACTGCTATTATATTAACTAGCCTTTAAGTTAGACTAGTAGACTACACTGTAGTACAATAGTACAATAGTAACTGGCAGAATCTAGACTATGTGTTATCTAGGTTTTAAGATTATGACGTTCACATTCAGATTATCACGTTCCGCCGCGAAGTCTCGCGATCGAATGAGGTCTGCCGTCTACCTCGGCGCGAGCGCGGGGCGTGTTTTTTTTCTTGTTGTCGATTAGTGTTGTGCCGTCAGCTGATTCTCCGTTTGACGGAATGCGCTGATTGGTTATCAATTCGTGTGACTCATTTTATATGCGCGTTAGAACGATGCATTACCTTAAAAGGTAATGACCGCGTTCACCACCCAGTGATGGGGGGCGCGCCGCAATCGCGAGCTACCGGTATTTACCGTTTATTACTGCTATGTTCAAATGTTTTCATTTTTTATTACCGGAACCAGTGTTCACGTAACAATACCCAACGAACTGGGAGAAGGATTTTTACTGGGGGAACAGTGAAAATCCGCCTGAAACAAACCCTCTGGAACGAGGTCATTGGCTTCAATGCAAGCTAAACCCTTTCATACAACCATACAGAAACACAGACACACCACCTAACATACATCTATCACACCAAGTCTTCCTCCCGCGGAGGTAGGAAGACGAACCACACATACCTTGTCCGGCCCTATCCAACCTGATGGGACGTACCACTTGCGATTGAGGTGTTAAGTTTGATGCCAGCTTTCCTCGACGGTACATTGCAAACCACTTGAAGCTAACCTACCGGCAACAGAGTCACTAACCGCTCTGACGTGCTATAGAACCCAGGGAGAACATAAGTCTCCCTCAGATAAAAAAAGACTTCACACTAAGGAAGCTTTTATACACAGTGAAGGCTTATTTTTAACCCAGCGGTTACCTCAAGCCTAGGTTGACAATGCTAAGTACGAGACCACTAAAACGTTGTCAAAATGATTAATTATGAACTGAAATCAACTAAATTAACAAAATTATTTAATACACATATACTACATAACCCAATATATGCACGAGATGATCGGTGCTTACGGGCTTACCCTAAGTGCGTAGTTAATCTGGATCATCAATTCCTACAGACCGCATAACGACTGCAACAGGAATGACGGTGGTCTACAACCCAGCTCGAGTTTTGCACTAAACTCTACCACATGTCTTTTTACATATCTTACTACTGCAGATAGTAGAAACAAAAACAATAAAAACGTAGTTGTGCTTCCCTCCAACCACTGAACGTTCACCTAGGTATACCTTTCCACGTAGCTCCTAGCTAACCTAAGGCATCGGATATAAACTACGGTACTTGGCAACGAACAATGGGGAAAGCCGGATGGTTGGAACAACGAGACTAAACATAGTACAACGTAGTTACCCTACAATAAAAATAAAAAAAAATTACAAAATATGAGAATGTCATTTCGTCCTTTACGTAAACGTACCTTTACTTTACGGTCCGTCATGCTTCTAAATTAAGCTTCCGTGAGCTAACTAGTCAATAAAAATCTACTCGAAGTAGCTGAGTTGGGAGAGGTCCCTCCTCGATAACTAACATACAAAAATTTGTTATCTACTTAATATTCGATAGCTAAAATACAATTATCTCAATACCTGGTCGCGAGTTCGGCAATCAAGGTAGTATAATATTAAAATAATTCCTGTATGGGAAGACAAACACAAAATAATTGGGTACCCTCCCTTGTGCTCGGGGACTCTAAAAGAAAAAAAAAAGAAAAAAAATTTGGAAGGTGGGTTGCTTAAAACCCTTGGTTTCTGGTGGGCTCCTACCACCTGCCTAACCCAACGAGAGGCAACTGGATGCTTTCTAAGCTGTTTTTTCTCTCCCGACCCAGTACAGGAGTGAGCACAAAAGACAGTACCCTTACACACATACAAAGCGCAACCGCTCACAGTAATCGACGTGGACGTATACCCTACAGACACTCTTTTTGTTCGGGCGCCAATGTTACGGGGCCCTACGGGGTCAAGGATGAAGAAAACGATTGGTACGAGATCTACAACTTTAATCCGTAGGTCCTGCTATACAATAATAAAAATACTCTAATTCAAGGTCGAGTGTCGGTTCGGGTACGCGTACACGTCACTATAAACGGCAGGCTGAGTAATGTACTCAACTTGGGGTTCCGGGCTGGTCCCGTGCGAGTGTGACGTTGTCTTCCCCTCAAGGTCACCAGGCTACGCAGCTGCTAGTTCGGTCCGCGGGGTCGTCGCCAAGGCCGTCTTCAAGACGGTATGGAGCGGGCAGGCAACCTCAGCTGGTTCGGAGGCGGGCCGGTACGGTGCGGTGCTGCTATTCCAGCCGGTATGCAGTTGGACACCGGTATTCCAGCCGGTACCAAGTTCTGGGGAGACAACCACACGATTAGGCACTGGTGCGTGAATCCAATGCACAGCGCCGGGCCCCAACGTATAATTTTCTACATGGGCCCTAAGGTCGGCGGCGCTGTACAATGGTAGGTACACATAACACAAATTACACAATAAACAAAGACTAAAACTGGATTGTTCCGGAATTCCTAATCGTACGTATTTATCGTAAATACGTCTGTAATCCCGTTAACCACGGTTCAATCAACCATAAACAAATGGTTCAGTAATAATTAAGCTATAATACATATATATGCTGAACCGTGGATTTAAAACGAGATTAAAATTCGACAATTTACATATTTTCAAAATGTGGGTATCCATAGAAAATTATGGCGACATATACACCGTGTTGATTTTTCTCTTAGAATACGAACAATCAAACATTACAACTAATTGAATAGTTCTGAAGCAATTACTATATTCGGCTGTCTGTCGACATGTATACTCGCGACATATATTATGGACACACTTCATACAATAACTTTCTTACAACATTTTAACGATTACGATGTTAATCACAGTTTACTTTAAATTTAATTTAATTACATTTACACAAAGACAAACTACAGCCAGGTAACTACCGAATTCCCGACCGCAGGTAGGCAGGTACTAAAAATGAGCTATCATCACGCTTAGCTCCTAGGGGCTAAGCAGGAATGTTACACGCGAATGAAGATGTTATTTTACTTTATTATTTACGTGACTATCGTTTAATACTCGCGCACTGTTTATTAAGGACACTAGACTTACCCCTTATGTTGGGAACTGCTATTATATTAACTAGCCTTTAAGTTAGACTAGTAGACTACACTGTAGTACAATAGTACAATAGTAACTGGCAGAATCTAGACTATGTGTTATCTAGGTTTTAAGATTATGACGTTCACGTTCAGATTATCACGTTCCGCCGCGAAGTCTCGCGATCGAATGAGGTCTGCCGTCTACCTCGGCGCGAGCGCGGGGCGTGTTTTTTTTCTTGTTGTCGATTAGTGTTGTGCCGTCAGCTGATTCTCCGTTTGACGGAATGCGCTGATTGGTTATCAATTCGTGTGACTCATTTTATATGCGCGTTAGAACGATGCATTACCTTAAAAGGTAATGACCGCGTTCACCACCCAGTGATGGGGGGCGCGCCGCAATCGCGAGCTACCGGTATTTACCGTTTATTACTGCTATGTTCAAATGTTTTCATTTTTTATTACCGGAACCAGTGTTCACGTAACAATATGTTTAAATAAACTAGTTCAGCTAAAAACCCATGCTGACGCTCACAAAAAACTACATGGAAATTATTTACGGTATTAACCCGTTAAACGCAACTTCCCAAAATTAAATTCATCAATTTGTATAGTTAGCATACTTAATGCTATAAAAATTCCTTCAATTGTTTGGGCGCAGTTATCAAAAAATCAATGTTTAAAAATGATTGTAACATCATTCATTGATTCCGATAGTTCGTAAGAAAATCGGTAGATGACGCCACGTCGCCTCAAAGACGTATAAGGTGGGAAATTTGAATCATATCGGGCGTGTCTCGGTAGCCGAATTGGTCAGGCATTCCCCTGTAAGGGAAAGACTGCGGGTTCGAGTCCCGCCCGAGAAGATTCTTTTTCCCTATGTATTCGATTTGTATAGTTAGCATACTTAATGCTATAAAAATTCCTTCAATAAATTCAATATAGTTTTGTTGTACATCTATTACAGATTTTTGCAGAAATATTTTTGTTTCGTAGATCGCGATACAAGTATCTCTGTAAATATTATTAAGAAATTTCTGGAAAAAATTACATAGGTGGATTCCGAATTTGATATAACAGCATAACATATCAACACATTAATTTGTGACTTTACAAAATTCGGATTGATTCAATATAAAACATTTTTGCCTTCAGGTTTACAATTTAGTCCGCAAGAAAAAACCTCAGTTCGAAGATAGGATAGTTCCAGTGGAAGGAAATATGGCGGATGTGAGACTTGGACTCAGTGATGACGATTGGAC
Source organism: Eilema sororculum (assembly GCA_914829495.1). Taxonomy (NCBI): domain Eukaryota; kingdom Metazoa; phylum Arthropoda; class Insecta; order Lepidoptera; family Erebidae; genus Eilema; species Eilema sororculum. Next base: position 25,011,415 of record OU618536.1, read on the forward strand.
CTTGCTCACTCAAGAGGTTAACTCATTATTCACTTGTATAATGTATTTTATTAGTGCTTGTAAAGTTCACTTTATCCCGTCTGATGGATAGAATGTGAAAACCAGTGAGTGATATTCATTCGAAGCGTGCGTCGGTAGCTTAGTGGTTAAGGAATCGGCCTTACGATCGAGAGGTTCCGGGTTCGATCCTGGCCATTACACTAACGACGTGAACCTACTCCTAGCACAAGCTAGGAGTAGGTTCACGTCGTTAGTGTTAGCTTAGTTGGAGGGGTTAGAGGGAATATTAGTAATTTCGGTTGCTAATATTCTTTAAAAAAAAAGTTAAATTTTTAGATAGTAGCTGTTGACGGCGGCTCGCGATTTCTCATCACTTTTCGGCAACCTATTGGAACGTAATTCCAAGACAAATAGGGATGAATTACCGACTGTATTAGTTGTAACAATTTCAGGTAGATACAGTCTTCCACTTAGCAGCTACAGTAAGGTTTAACGCACCGCTTCGTGAAGCCGTATTGACCAACGTGCGAGGTACCAGGGAGATAATAACTTTGGCCAAGGAATGTACTAACCTAAAGTAAGAACATATTTACTAGTGTGTTCGTAATATTAATATCTTGCGTTAAGACATAATAGGACAAAATAAAAATATAGTTTAAATAAAATTCAATATTGGACAAAATTATAGAAATGACACTCACAAAAATTTTGAAAAGTTCACTTGGGTGGGCTCATTATTCGCCAGATGTCAAATCATCAGCGTTCCTGTCTTCAGTCCACAGTATGGAATAATTAACTAGGAAAATTCTTGCACCTACACTAGTTAGTTCTGAAGTATTGTGTAAGACTGATGCAGTGAACGCAAAATTGCATGCCCCAACATCGATCTCCCAGGGAACCTTTTCTCACAGCGTCAGTGGGACGGGCCACTCTGCAGCTTAATACAATTTCCCTAACGTGTTTCAGTGTTACTGAGCGTGCTACTGGTGGTTGTAGTATGGGAATTGGGTGTTTGGTTGCAAGCTCTTCCGTCATCTAACGTAGGGACTGCGTTCCCTTCTGTTTTGCGAAGTGCCTTTGCTTAGGTGTGCCGTGTGTTTCTCCGCATCGATGCCATTGTGGAGAAGTAGTTGACCGACTCGGACACCATGGCCTGTCGTGCTGCAGGAGCGCTGGGCGAATTCCATGGTACGCCAGCCTCAATGATATAATCTGCCGTGCTTCTGTCACCACCGGTGTGTCAGCTGTGCTTGAACCAAATGGTTTGGCACGCGACGATGTCAAGAGACCGGATGGTATATAATGCCATGGAAAATCATACGTCAACACCATTGCCCCTTGCCATATTCCTGGCACGGCTGGCTGTGCCGTTACTGCTGCAGCTTCTGCAGAGGTTCATAAGCGGCACTACTCCAATCTCACTGGAGATTATGAATTTGTGCCGTTTGGAGTCAACCGTTTGAGTCATGGGATCAGGGAGGTTCAGGGGGTTTAGCGTATGGTCGACGTTTCTCGTGACCAGAAGGTTGGCCTCTTTTTAGGTTAGAGAATAAGCATTGCTATACAACGTGGCAATGCGGGCAGTCTTCTAGGAATACAACGACAAGTAGCATGCGATGCGGAGAAATTCCACGACGCATTTTAACATTCAACTTTGAGTAGTTTTAGCTTTATTTAACTTTTTTAGTATTGTATATAGTATAATAACTAGATTTATTTAATTAAATACTTAAGATACTACACTATATCCATATTACGATACATTTATGTCCACAGGCATTTCTTATACGTATCTACAGCATATACATATGCGACTAAGCAACGCATTGGTAAGGAAGTCTTCGAAAAATTCTATCCCAGCCCTTTGTCACCCAATGTACTGATATCAATGGTTGAAGAACTAGATGAAAAAGTAATAAACGGAATGACCAAAACGTAAGTTTTAAAAAGTGGCATAGCTCATTACTAATCCGCTCAAAACATGTTTGTATATTGATAAAAACTGTTTTGTGTTTAAATAAATTAAAGTTTAAAGTATTTGACTGCTAAGTTCAATGTTTTCGATGGGTAAAAACGAACGGGGAAAATCTAAAGGAGACGAGAATTTCTGGGCCAAATTGTGATGAGTTGAGATATGACTTAACAAAACGCAGTATATTTTTCTATTTCAAAAGGGCCACCCCTTTTGAAATCCTGTAGACTAACGGGATCGCACAACTAATAGGGCTAGCGGGACGTGCTTCATTGGATTTGTACCTGTGACGACGACTGGTCTATGTGTCCCACATATTTCAAATATGGCACAACTAGTTCTGATTGTGTTTTTTTTTTTTATCGTGCGAATAATCCCCACGGATACCACCCCCACGGAGTCGGTGGAGGCGGTTATGTCGGACTCGAACCGACTAAAACGCACGCCGTCTTGGGTCCTTGGCTGCCGGAGGTGAGATTGCCAAAAGCATATCTCTCGCACCCCGGCAGACCCAGGACCATCTCTTTCGAGATGGCCCCCTTCGGGTTGTGGGGACCAAAATGTCCCCATCTAGCCCCGGTTACGGGGAGGCGCACTTTGCGCCGCCGCCGCGGCCTGCTTCTGCTAGGGTGACAGGCGGCTCCACCGGTCACCCCCAGGCCAGCGCTCATGGAGGACGTTGGTCGTTCTGCGACCTCCGACGTCCGGTTCGCCTTCGCTCTGCACGGGCTTCCCGGGCCCGGAGTCTGGTCCGGACCCGACTGGCCGCCTCCTTCTCGAGCATTACTTGCTCGCAGAAGGAGGCGGCCGCACCCCAAGCGTTTGCGCATCGTACCATCGCTTTGAGCAATGTGACGAGTGTGAGGACTCCCACCCCTAGAGCCGCCACTAGGACCCGCCTCGGCGTGTCCCACGCCGGGCACTCGGTCAGCGTGTGCAGCTCTGTGTCCTCGCTCGCATCACAGTGATGGCACTCGGACGTTGGCTCCTTCCGGATCCGACACAGGTAACTCCCGAAACACCTGTGTCCGGTAATCACCTGCGTCAGCCGGTACGAGAGGCTGCCGTGTGGCCTCTCTAGCCACTCCTCCAAGTTCTGATTGTGTTGTAAAAGGGATGGTCCCTTTTGAAATCGTTCTTTACTCAAGGCTCAATTACTAAGCTCAACTGTCTGTGCCGTGGGTATTTTCGATTCCCTTCTACTCAACTGATTGGTCTCTTGAGAAATAAAAGGTAACCCCCGTCTCCTTTGGATTTCCCACGTTCGTTTTTACCCATTGAAAACATTGAACTTATCATTAAATCATTATATTATTAAAATTCACCCTTCCTTTATCGTAATCTGATGCGTACGTGTACATCCGATGGTCGATTTTTTTACTACTCTTAAAAAATACTCGTTCTCGTCGAAGAAAACTTTTAGGCTCATCGTAGTCTGGTGGCCGTTTTTAAACTTCCTTTTATTTGCAGCCTAATAGTTGATTGGCCGAATACTTATACGTTCACAAAGGCAGTCGCTGAGGATTTAATTAGAACGTCTGCCAAAGATTTACCTGTATGCGTAGTTCGACCTCCTATAGGTAAGAATCAAGATTTCAGATTGTACTGTACAATGTGTGCAAGAGTATTAATAGAGTAAGTATCGACATCGTACTCGTAGGTACTATTATATATAGGGTGGAAGATTTTCATCCCACCTGTAGAGGAAGGACTTGAAATACTGGAGATAGCGAATTTCAGTCAAAAGAAACATTCCTTATGTTCATAGTGCGCACTGCGTGAGTTCACTCCACAGCTTGAGCATGAGTGGGATGACGTTTCTTCACACGTATTCATACGTTCAAGTTGTGGAATGAAATTATTTGCGTGTGCTAAATTATAACGAGTATATACGGTATGAGGCAGAGTATGAATAAAGACACCAATGTTTTTTGAAGTTTCTAGATTTTTATATTATGTCGCCTCTTAGCTTCAATAAAGTGATGTATTGAAAACTATAATTTTACAGGAGAGTGATTTTTAAGTTACAAAATACATTCTTGACGAAACAAAGAACTGTTTAATAGTCGATCCTTAATTTATTATTTAATTTAAGAAGTACACTGTCTGGATTTTTTTTTAAAACTTAGTAATTTGAAAGTTTAACAATAAACTTGATTCATTTATGCTTGTAAACAATGAGTTTATAAGTGTTACAACCTAAGCTGTCACTTTGTTGATTATTTTACTTTTGTTGTGACCTCAGAACACAGAACAAACTAGAAACCACAAGCGCGCTTAAAATCTTTGTCCTAATACGCTTGTGTTATACGTTTTTGTAAAGCTGAAAGCTGAAAACACTGTGGGTGAAACTACGTTTTTGGAAAAAAAAAATCTAAATAAATTGATGAAATAGTTTTATCCAAATTAACCTTTCAAGTGCTCTCTCTCTCTGTAACTTAAGAGCTACGCTCTTGTCGGTGGAGTAATCGCCACTCTTCTCTCTGCTCCGCCAATCTTTTCACCTCCTGATACGATGTGACTTGTATCTTTACCTTTATCTTTTTATTTATTTTATTTTATTTATTTATCACACGTAACAGATTACAACCAATAATAAATATAATAATACTACGATGCAATAGGATTAGAGTCCAGGTTGCATTCCACAAGAACGCGTGTACAAATGAATTAAGATGAAGGAGTTTCTACATACATACATATTAAGCTAGTTTACAATTTTTTACAATTTTTAATTTTACATTTTTGACATATAAAACATGATGGAGTTCCTAATTACGGTTGGTTTGGAAGTTTAAAAGTTGTTTTACCGTTCCAATAAATAAAGTTAGCTTAGGAACAAAAATATCGAAGGCTGGATAATCCCTGGCGATTTCGTTGCACTGACGAGCCATCCGAACTATGGGGTTGTAAAACGAAGTATTATTTTTATACACTTGTAAGGCAAAGAGTCCCGTTTGGTTGGATCTACGAGCGCTATATCTGATATTAAAGGTTAATTGAGCAAGCAAATTAGGTACATCCAGTATAGAATGAATTATTTTATAAATGCAGGTAAAATCAAAGTACCGCCTGCGTACTTCCAGCTTTTGTACGTTAAATCTAATCAGACGCGCATCGTAATCGATAATGTTGCGCCCCAGGTGTTGACGGTAGCACAATATCCGCAGACACCTTCTCTGCACCCTTTCTATATTTTCAATGTGAACATTGTAATGTGGAGACCATATCGGGCAGCCGTATTCTAATATACTAATATATGTGCCATAAATGTTCCTCTTGGCCTACCTCTTCCTCTCTTTCCTTCTACTTTCCCCTCTATGATGTTTCTCATGAACAAGTCATGTCTTATCAGGTGGCCAATCATCTTTCCTCTTCGGTTCTCGATTATTCTCAATAAATACCTTCCCTCTTGCACCCAATTTAGTACTCTTTCGGTCGTCATCTTTTCTGTCCAGCTTATCCCCTCCATTCTTCTCCAGCACCACATTTCGAACGCTTCCAGCCTGTCTCTGTCCCCTTATGTCATTATCCATGTCTCACATCCATAGAGTGCAATGCCCCAAACATAGGTTTTTATGAATCTTTTCCTTATTATTAATGAAATATTTTTTGTCTGGAGTAAATGCTTCTCGTTGTTGAATGCTTGCTTAGCTATTGCAATTCTGGCCACTATATCCTGTGCACACCGTGAGTAACTGTTCAAAATACTACCGTGATACCTAAAACTATCCACTTGCTCTACGTTGTTGTTATTTAGTACAATAGGTCTCTGTATCGATGGATGTTTTGAGGTTATCATGGTTTTAGTTTTCTTACTGTTAATTTTTAGTCTGTATTTTAGAAAAACATTGCCCACCGTGCTCATCAGGTCCTGTAACTCATTGCCGCTTTCTGCTAGAGCAGCAATGTCATCTGCAAATCTAATAAATTTAATACTTTCCCCATTGAATTTAACCCCCCACTAGAACTCTCTTTAATTTCTTTAATAGCATTCTCTATGAATATGTTGAAAATAAGTGGTGATAGAGGACATTCCTGTCTTACACCCTAGCGGATTCATGCTGTTGCCCTTTCTCCATTAACTTCAATCATTGTTTCCTGTTCCCTGTATAGTTCCATGATGATCCTTCTATCTCTATAGTCTACCCCCGCTTCTTGAAGTGCCTTCATCATGAGCTTCCAGTCCACTTTGTCAAATGCCTTCTTCAGGTCAATAAATGCTATATGTGTATCCAATCTCAATTCCATCCTTCTGTCCACAATTAGTCTCAATGCCAGTATAGCCTCTCTTGTATCTTTCTTTTGTCTAAAGCCGTACTGATCATCTCCTACTACTTCTTCCACTTTGGCTCTTAGTCTGTTTTGCATTATTTTTAGCAGTATTTTTGAGACCTGGGAAATGAGGCTTAAGGTACGGTGCTCCTCACATTTGAGTGTATTTAATTTTTTAGGCAGTGGGACAGTTTTGCTCACTTTAAAGTCGTTTGGCACTTTTCCTTCAGCGTACATGCATTGAGTCATTTGGAACAATTCATCATGCATTGGTGGACAAACGGCACATTTCATTAGTTCAATTGGTATCCCATCAGTTCCCGTTCTTTATGCTGTTCAGAGCTATATCAAACTCTCTTCTCAAAATAGGTTGTCCCAGTTCATTCTTATCTATCTCACTTTCCCTCTCCATATCATCCTCCATCATTCCTTCCCCCTCATAAAGCTTCTCAATATACCTCCTCCATCGTTCCACGATATCTCTACTATCCATTTCTAAATGTCCTGATTCGTTCAGTATAACGGTAGTCCTAGGTTTGTGTACCTTTGCTAGTTTATTAATTATGTTATATGCCTTGTCAATCTTTCCTTCCCTCATGTGTTTATCTATATTATCACAGTCATTTTTTAAATCCTTTTCTTTGTATTCTCTGCATTTTAATGTTATTCTATTGGTCAGTTTCTTATATTCATTTTTACTGTAGTCATCATTCCTACTTCGTAATTTTCTTCTTTCTAACATCATATCCATAATTTCCCTATTCAACCACTTCTTTCTTGGTACTATTTTCTCCCTTTGCAAGCACTCCTCTGCAGAAGTATTTATTATAGTTTTAAAGTTGTTCCATCTACTATCTATATCTGTCTCTGTATAAATTATATTTTCTTCACTTAATGCTAATCTATCACCTATCATATTACTATATTGCACTCTGTTATTGCATTGAAGTTTACTTAAATCTACTTTCTTTGGTATATTTTTCCTCTTCTGTTTTCTAATATTAAAACTAAATTTAGCAATCAATAGGTTATGGTCTGTATGTAAATCTGCACCTGGTAAGGTTTTCCATGCTTTCACCTGTTCTCTGTTTTAGCTCTTATCAGTATATAATCTATCTGGTATCTACCAATGTCCCCAGGCATCTTCCAAGTATATAATCTTCTTTTCGGTTGTTTAAATAGTGTATTACTTATTGAGAGACTGTTTTCCTGACAAAATCGTATTAACCTATGCCCTCTCGCATTCCTTTTCCCTAGCCCAAATTTTCCCATGACATCCTCAGCTGCTCCTTCTCCCACCACTGCATTAAAATCTCCCAGAACGATCAAATTATCTTTTTCTGCAGCTAAATCTATTAGTGTTTCCATATCGTCATACACCTGCTCAACTTCCTCATCTGGGTGCCTTCCAGTTGGCATATACACCTGAATTATAAATAGATCTGCTGGCTTGGCCTTTATCTTAATGGCGATTTTTCGGTCACTATGGTGAATAGCATTCTCTACTTGTGCTCCCCATTTCCTACTAAGTATGATTGCTGTCCCATTTGTACCTTGCTCATCCCCTGCATATATTACCCTGTAGTCTCCGCTCCAATAATCTCCGTTCCCTCCCCATCTGACCTCACTAATTCCTAATATATCTATCTTTAACCTATCCATTTCCGATGTTAATTCTTCCAATTTTCCTTCTGGTAGCAGTGTACACACGTTCCATGTACCGATGTGGCAAGGATTTCGCATGATGACGACCAGTGCAGCCTTGCTTCTACTCCTGCCGGACTCGGACCTTTGCGGAATATTACATCGCATCAACCCGTTGTCAAGAACCATATTTTCTTCTGTTTCCATTTTCATACTCCTTATAAGGGCGCTCAGAACGGTGGTTGCCCCAATTGCCTTCCGTTCCGCAGTTCACCAGCCGATTGCTCAATCGATGATATTCTGGTCCAAAGCCCTACCGGTACCGGTCCTTTACCTCGGCCCCTGGTCAGTACTGCTGCCGCTGCTGCCCGGCATCAGGGGGTGGGGAGTGCCTTTAAGTAGCGGCACTTACTCGCTTCGTCACAAGATCGTCAGGGAACCTTATGTGGCATTTTATAGGTTAGCCCGTCCCAATGAGCTATCCACCACGTTCTGTTAATCTTGCCGCTGAATGGTCGGGGACTGGTTATTTACATATTCACAGCGGTTCATCATTATCTGATGGACGTTCCACTATCCGCCACCTGTGGACCCCGTAGATAGCCGGCCACTACAGCTGTGCTTTCAAGTGCAAATTTGAAAAAAGGTTGTTGGCGAGTGCCAATTTTATTGTAATTTATTATTGTAGGTGATACTTTTACTAATCTAAAACGGTAATAAAAACGAATAAAACCTTTGAAATAAAAAAATTGTGGACTATTTTATGAAAAAAATTTTCACTGTGCTCTCCATCCTCCTCTGCGGTCCATGCGGTCCATCCGGACACCCTGACGGTCCACAATGCGCGTCTGCTGCGTGGACCGCATCGTGCAATGGCCAGCAGGGCCATTAGGGGGTACCGCACGATATCCTTCGAGGCGGCGAGTCTCCTTGCCGGATCCCTACCGTGGAACCTGGATGCGAGAGCCCTTTCGATGCTATATCGGCATCGAAAGTTGGCGCGGGGGCAGGGACGGGAACCCGAGCCCGAAGAAATTCGGGCCGTGAGGTCTCAGCTCCACAGGGACATGGTAGCGGAATGGGAGCTACGACTTGGCGACCAAGCGCAGGGCACGCCGTAATAGTGGCGGTAAGACCCATCATGGAGGAGTGGCTAGAGAGGCCACACGGCAGCCTCTCGTACCGGCTGACGCAGGTGAATACACGGGTGTTTCGGGAGTTACCTGTGTCGGATCTGGAAGGAGCCAACGTCCGAGTGCCATCATTGTGATGCGAGCGAGGACACAGAGCTGCACACGCTGACCGAGTGCCCGGCGTGGGACATGCCGAGGAGCGTCCTAGTGGCGGCTCTGGGGATGGGAGTATTCACACTCGTCACATTGCTCACAGCGAGATGGTACGATACGCGAACGCTTGGGGTGCGGCCGCCTCCTTTTGCGAGCAAGTAATGCTCGAGAAGGAGGCGGCCGGTCGGGTCCGAACCAGACTCCGGGCCCGGGAAGCCCGCCAGAGCGAAGGCGAACCGGACGTCGGAGGTCGCAGGACGACCTCCGTCCTCCATGAGCGCTGGCCTGGGGGTGACCGGTGGAGCCGCCTGTCACCCTAGCAGAAGCAGGCTGCGGCGGCGGCGCAAAGTGCGCCTCCTCGTAACTGGGGCTAGATGGGGACATTATTGTGGTATCCACAACCCGAGAAAAAAAAAGACGCAAGATAAAAAAAAAGCACTTATGGCATGGCATAAGAATATCTTACCATCCTATGATACCATAAAAGAAAAAATAAGCAACATAAATAACCAATAGCATAAAACTATGGCATTATCCCTTCGATGACATCAGCAAAGATGAATTAATCAGGTGAGGCTTGAACAGAAAAGTTCATAAGAGTGTTGGTTGATGACTTCACCGCCGTAGGTAGAGAAGGGAAATTTGAATTGATTCAGGTGTGGTTCAGTAGCTCAATTGGAAGAGCATTCCCCCTGTAAGGTAAAGATCGTGGGTTCAAGCCCCATCTGAGTAATTCATTTTTCCTGATGTAATCGTATTGTATAGTTAGCATAATAAATGCTATAATCGATAACTTATACTTATTTCGGTAAACACTTGCATAGTGGGTGGAGGGGCAATCGTGAATTGCCCTTCCACCCACCAGTGGGAAACTTCAGTGGGTGGACAGGACCCATAAAATTTCATAGAAATATTCTAATGATGTAATAAATAATGTTGTGACTTCCAGTGATTGCTTCATACTGCGAACCAGTCCCCGGTTGGTTAGACATGCGTTCAGCTCTATCCGGACCAAGTGGTGTAAGTCTCTATTTATTTAGACTAGGAATAAGTCTCGTATCATATATCTTATTCGTTCTGCAAATATGTAGTGTTTTAACGACCTATTTTTTGGAATACTGAGATTGGTACGTACCGTGCTATGTGCAGAGTACCTCATGGCACGTGTAAAGTAAAGTAAAGTAAAGTATCTCTTTATTGTGTACACCAAGGAATAAGAACATGTGTTGTTTGTAGGTACATTTCAGGTATAGACAATAGGCGGCCTTATCGCACAGTGGCAATCTCTTACAGGCAACCTTTGGATGGAGAAAGAGATAGAAACCATGTTTGGGTAGCATGGTGCACAAAGTCCCAATGTTATAATGCCTCTGTGGCGTAGCGGTAGTGCACGCGACTGCCACGCAGGAGGCGTGGGTTCGATTCCCGCTCAGTGCAAATATTTGTATGCATGAATATGGCTATTTGCATTGGTCTGGGTGTTTCTATGTATATTATGTATGTATTTACAAAAAAAAAGTATCTAAGTATGTTAATCCGCATTCTAGATTCCATAACACAAGCTATAAAAGCTTACCATGGGTCTAGATAGCGTTGTGTAGAATGTTGTGGAATATTATATTATTATTATTCTCTATATTCATTTAAAAATCTTATAAATTATATTTTTAAATACATATTTAAAAAAAAACCATTTAAAAATATAAAAAATAGTATCCCACCGGCATCGGGTACAGGGACCAAGCTACCGGTGGTTAGGGCTCTAGAGAAAGGAACTTCCTCACGATGCGCGCCGTATCAAGGAGTACTGCCTTCTGCATCTGGCCCTTGACCCAACCATCCAACCCGAGCCTCTTCAGATGTTGGTCGAGGCTCTTTGCTATCAGTCCGTTGACTGATACGACTATCGGTACAATGATTGCTGAGTCAACATTCCACATGTCGACAACCTCGTGGGCCAAGTCCAAGTATTTAACTTGTTTATCTTTCTCAGCTTTCACGAGATTCTCGTCATGAGGAATGGTGACATCAACAATCAATGCTCGGCATTCGGGTCGGTCTATCACCACAATGTCAGGCTTGTTAGCTACAACAGTCCTATCAGTGATGATAGATCGATCCCAGTACAATGTGATATGGCTATTTTCTAGAACTGGCTCAGGAACATACTTATAGTACGGCACCTCAACTTCCACAAGGTTGTATTTCAGAGCAAGTCGCTGATGGATTATCCTGGCTACTTGATTATGTCTGTGCAAGTACTCGCCGTTAGCAAGACGAGAACAACCGGAAGTAATATGCCTGAGGGATTCACCAGGTTGGTGACACGCTCGACAAATGTCAATTGTGCCATCCCTCATGATATACTTCCGGTAGTTATTCGTCTTAATAACTTCGTCTGCAATTGCACAGACAAAACCTTCAGTTTCCCCAAAAAGGTCACTGAAACGTAGCCAGGACACAGACGCCAGTAGATCTACTTCGGGCCTGTGTAGGGCCCGATAGAACCTGCCATGTAGCTCCTTACTCTGCCATACCTCCCTGCGGCTGTCAGTGCTAACTATTGTAGGCCTGCGCCAGTTCTCTTTAGCCAAACCGAGCGGGGGTGCTGGTTGGGTAACCTCCACGTTGGCCTTTCCGTTTCTTCCCCCTTTGGACCGCGGTCCTGGGGAGCGGAAGCGGGAGGGCTGGTGCACCCTGGACAACGGCTAACAGACTCCCACCATGGGAGTTCTGTTGGCCGTTGACAAATAACCCATCGGCGGACCCCACTGAGGTGGGGTCGTGGGATGACGGGCCTGTAAGGCCCGTGGTCGTCCGCGTCTCTCCCAGTATCCCTCTGCTTTCAGAGGAGACAGGCGAGAGACGCTTAGACAACCCAGGCGGGAGTGGCCCTGTCAGGAGCCGCTCGTGGGCCCTCCACATGTCCCTCTGTTTGCAGAGGACGTAGTGGAGGGCGCTCTAGGGCGGACGGGTTCTCCACCTTTGGCTTCGTCCAGAGGTGGGGGACATGGTCTGATGCAGACCACCGTGTGGCCAAACCGTAAGCCTGACCTAGGTCAGGAACGGTGGCCTCTAGTGGGCTGCGAGGAAGACAACCTCTATAAAAAATTACCCCCAGGGGCGGACGGACTCGGTCTGGTGCAGACCCCGTTCGGCCCGGCCGTAACCCTGAACGGACAGGACCGGTGGATCTTCGGATCCGCGAGGAGTTAACCTCTATAAAAAATCCCCAATCCTAAGCTCTGACGCCTGGCGATGGGATGAGTGGCTGGAGGGAGTCCAGTCCCAAGGGCGTCAATGTCGGAGGACGTAAACCTTAAACAAAACATGCAATGGACAAAAATACCGGAAAATCTACCCAGGAGGGTCCCAGCCTAGCTGGGGAGTCCCTCCCGTTGCCAGTCGGCAACGGCAGTCCCTATCCGTATTCTGGGGGGGACACTCATTGCCTGAGCCCGGCGCCGAGCTCTAAATCCGGCCCCAACAAAAACAGTAGCGCGGAGGTCGCGCTACACATGGACGATGCGGCGTCCGTATCAGCGGCGGCGATGACGTCACAGGAACCTGGCGTCACCACCGAAGAAAACAGGCAGGCGCTGCCTGGGTTGCAGACGAGGTCTGCAGCCAAGAAGCGAAAGGGGAGGAAAAAGGTTCCCCTGCCCCGGGTGGCCGAGCTTGATGAGACATTCATCCCACCCAGCGGCACGAGCAGTAGTGAAGAGGAGCGGGAGCACAAAGTCCAGGCCACTGGCCGCGAAAGGGCCAGGAGGAGCGGTGGAGAGGCCGCCCGCCCCCCTCGGGACTCCTCCCCGTGGGTTGGATCCAACCCGGGGATGGATGTGCCTTTGGTCCCGGCCAACTGCAGAAGGACCATGATCCTTGGCCATCGGCTTGGCCAGATGATGATGGCGGGGCAGGGGGAGTCCCCGACTCCCGAGCAGGCCGCAATGCTCGGGGTCGTGCAGCAAATTGTTGCCGCCAGCAAGGGCCTGGCCGAGCAGGTGGCCGAGCAGGCGAAGAGGGAGGCCGAGGCCCAAAAACAGGAGGCAGAGTCCCGGCGCCAGCTCGAGAGGGTCACAGCGGAGCTGGAGGCCCTCAAAAGGCGGGTCGAGCACCTGACCGAGTTACCGGGGGTGACAACTCGGTCGATGCGGAAGGCGCAACTGGAGCGGTCGGCGCACTCAGCACCGGTGGGGCGGCCGGTGCAGTCGGAGCGGCCAGCGCAAACTGCGCAGTCACCGCGGCAACCGGTGCAGCCACCGACTCGACCGGCAGAGCCGGCGTCGTTGGCCGATTGTATGGCGGCCATACGCGCTGAGATGGTGGCGCAGGAGGAGCGCACCAACCGGCGGCTGGAGGCGATCCTGGACATCGCCCGCCGTCCTCCTCTCGCGACGCCAGCCGGGTACGCCGCCGCAGTGAGAGGCGGCACTGCCTCCCCGGCGGCGGCGGCGGCCCCGTCAGTGCCAGCTCGCCGCCCCCCTCCAGGACCTCCGGGTCCCGCACAGGGCGCCCAGGTCACCCAGGGCAAGGGTAAGGGGAGGGGCAAGGGTAAGGGGAAGAAGTCCCCAGCCCTGGCCTCAGCCCCGCCCCCAGCCCGGGCTTCAGTCCCGGCCCGGGCTCTGGCTCCGGCCCCGTTAGGGGGCTGGGAGGTAGCCGGAGCCAATAAACAGAGACGGAGCGCCGCTAAAAAAGCAGCCAAATTGGCCAGAAGGGCCAAGGCTGCCACGATGGTAACAGCGCCGAGGAGGCTCCGCGTCCCTCGATCGACGGCCGTCGTCATCACATTGACGGCGGAAGCGTCGGAGAGAGGTGTGGAGTACGCCCAGGTAGTGAGGCAGGCAAGGGCCTGCATCGACCTGGGAGCCCTCGAGATCCCGGATCTGGTGTGCAAGCCCACGCGCACCGGAGCTCGGATCTTCGAGGTCCCCGGCGCTACCAGCGGCCCTAAAGCCGACGCCTTAGCGGCTAGGCTCAGGGAGACGCTGGACGTAGCTGACGTCCGGGTGTCCAGGCCCAACAAGTGCGCAGAAGTGCGCATATCGGGTCTGGACGACTCCATCACGGCCGAGGAGCTTAGGCTCGCCGTGGTGGAGGCCGGAGGCTGTCCTCAGGACACAGTGAGGGTCGGAGCAATACGCTTCGGCCGTCGTGGACTGGGGGCAGCAGTTGTCGGCTGCCCCATCGCGGCAGCCCAAAAGGTTGCCGATGGGCGGAGCCTCCTCATCGGAGGCTTCCAGAAGGTGCAGGTACGGCTCCTGCAGGCCCGACCGGCACGGTGCTTCCGGTGTCTGTCGGTGGGCCACGTGGGGGTGCAGTGCACGGCGGAGGTAACGGTCGGTGACCGTTGCTTCCGCTGTGGCCAACCCGGTCATAAGGCCGGTAATTGCGAAGCTCCGTTGCATTGCATCAGGTGTGCAGCGGAGGGCAAGCCGGCCGACCACAGGGTTGGCGCCAAGGCCTGCACCGCGGGGAGGCCGAAGCCTGGAGGCAGGCGCTCCGTCTCCGGTTCGCGGCAGGGCGTGGAGATGGGCGTTCCATAATGGATCCTCAGCTCCGCGTCCTGCAGGCAAATGCGAACCACTGTGTCGATGCTCAGGCACTTCTGCTCCAGAGCATGGCACAGTGGGGCATTAATGTCGCCGCTGTCGCCGAGCCGTACATTCACCGGTTTCTCGGGCCTGCCTGGGAAATCGACCTGGACGGATCGGTGGCACTGGTGCACAACGCTGCTGCCGGCAGCCCCCCCCTTGTTGTCGTGACAAGGGGGCATGGCTGCATGGCGGCACTTATGGGGGAGATAGCGGTCGTGGCAGTATACTTCTCGCCGAACCGAGACCTAGTTGAGTACCAGCAGTGGCTGGATCAGCTGGGCGTCGTCGTCAATACCTGTTACCCTCACCCGGTTCTGGTGCTCGGGGACTTTAACGCCTGGTCTCTGAACTGGGGTTCCCGATGCACTAGACCGAGGGGCAGGGCAGTGGAGAGCTGGGCTGATAGTTTCAGCCTAGTTCTTCTGAATCGCGGGGCCGTCGCCACGTGCGTGAAGAGACGGGGCGACTCAATTGTGGACCTTTCGTTCGCGAGTGCCCCGCTCTCAGGCCGTGTGCAGAGCTGGCGTGTCCTTGAGGAGGTGGAGACAGCGTCGGATCATCTATACATTCGGTTCGACGTCTCTCCCCCCGCGGGCGCCACGCCGG
This sequence comes from Eilema sororculum, assembly GCA_914829495.1. Taxonomy (NCBI): domain Eukaryota; kingdom Metazoa; phylum Arthropoda; class Insecta; order Lepidoptera; family Erebidae; genus Eilema; species Eilema sororculum. Next base: position 25,026,795 of record OU618536.1, read on the forward strand.
TTACACCGGCTCCACGCGAGCCACGTTGGGTGCTTAAGCGACTGGATCGGGAGGTCCTCCTGGAGGCCGCCATCGTACAGGCCTGGGCCTCTGCGCCGGACAGGCCTGTCGACATAGACGATGAGGCGGCGTGGTTCCGGGAGGCCATGACACGTGTCTGCGACGCGGCTATGCCTAGGGCTCCGCCCTATAATCCGAGGCGTCAGGTCTACTGGTGGTCAGCGGACATCGCGAGGCTGCGACAGGCCTCCGTGATCGCTTTCCGCCGGTGGACCAGATTCCGAAGGAGGCGTAGCCGCCCCGCAGATACGGAGCCCCGAGAGGCGGAGCTTCATGCGGGGTACAGGGAGGCCAGAAAGGCCCTCCGAGTGGCGATAAGGCAGTCGAAGGCTGCAGCTCATAAGGAGCTGCTGGAGACGCTGGCGCGGGACCCATGGGGGCGGCCTTACCTTATGGTAAGGGGCAAGCTGCGCCCCCGGGCCCCACCGTTAACCCGGTGTCTCCAGCCGGAGCTGCTCGGAGGAGTCGTTGGCTCCCTGTTCCCAGCGCGGGCGGTGGAACATATTCCACCGCAGATGACTCCGCCACCTAGGTCGCCTATGGCACCCAATGTGGATGACGACGACGTGCCCGAGGTCACTTGGGTAGAGCTAGAGCTGGCGGTGCTAAGGCTTAAGGCCAAGAACACCGCCCCGGGACCCGACGGCATTCCAGGCCGAGCGTGGGTCCTAGCTCTAGGCGAAGAAGACGCTCTCGAGCCCCGACTGAGAGGGTTTCTCAGCGCATGTTTGGAGCGAGGCCAGTTTCCGAAGTTGTGGAAGACGGGGAAACTGGTCCTCATCCGAAAGGCGGGACGCCCGGCGGACTCACCGTCCGCCTACAGGCCGATAGTGTTGCTCGACGAGGTGTGCAAGCTCTTTGAAAGAGTCATTGCAAAGCGCCTCGTCGAGCACCTATCCAGGGTAGGGCCTGACCTGGCGGATGGCCAGTATGGCTTCCACCGGAGGCGCTCCACCGTGGATGCCATCATGCGTGTGGGGACTCTGGTGAAGGACGCCGTCGCTCGGGGCGAGGTGGTGCTGGCGGTGTCACTGGACATCGCCAACGCGTTTAACACCCTGCCCTGGGGCTGCATTAGGGAGGCGCTCGTGTATCACGAGGTGCCTCTCTACCTTCGCCGCATAGTCGGGGCGTATCTGTCGGAGAGAGCAGTCGTCTACCCAAGTGCGACCGGGCTCGGTCGGCGAGAGATGTCGTGCGGTGTTCCGCAGGGATCGGTCCTGGGACCGCTACTGTGGAACATCGGTTACGACTGGGTGCTTCGCGGTGAGTTCGCGGACGGTGCCGCCGTCACTTGTTATGCGGACGACACGCTGGTGACGGCGTGCGGAGCTACATACCGCGAAGCGACCCTGAAGGCCACGACCGCGGTTGCCCAAGTCGTGGAGAGGATTCGGCGGCTGGGTCTCGAGGTGGCTCTGCATAAAACCGAGGCCATGTTCTTTCATGGGCCTCGGCGCGTGCCACCGGAGGATTCCAGCCTCATAGTGGGAGACATTTCTATCGGCATCAAGGCCCAGATGAAATATCTGGGGCTCGTGCTTGACGGCCGGTGGAACTTCGGGGAGCATCTCCGAAGACTGGCCCCCAAATTGAAGGACACAGCTGCCGCTTTGGGGCGGCTGCTGCCCAACATGAGGGGGCCGGATGACTCCTGCAGGAGACTCTATGCGGGAGTCGTGCGGTCCATGGCCCTATATGGGTGCCCAATATGGGCGGACACCCTGACGGTTCACAATGCGCGTCTGCTGCGTGGACCGCAGCGTGCAATGGCCAGCAGGGCCATTAGGGGGTACCGCACGATATCCTTCGAGGCGGCGAGTCTCCTTGCCGGATCCCTACCGTGGAACCTGGATGCGAGAGCCCTTTCGATGCTATATCGGTATCGTAAGGAGGCGCGGGAGCAGGGACGGGAACCCGAGCCCGAAGAAATTCGGGCCGTGAGGTCTCAGCTCCACAGGGACATGGTAGCGGAATGGGAGCTACGACTTGGGCAACCAAGCGCAGGGCACGCCGTAATAGCGGCGGTAAGACCCATCATGGAGGAGTGGCTAGAGAGGCCACACGGCAGCCTCTCGTACCGGCTGACGCAGGTGATTACCGGACACGGGTGTTTCGGGAGTTACCTGTGTCGGATCCGGAAGGAGCCAACGTCCGAGTGCCATCACTGTGATGCGAGCGAGGACACAGAGCTGCACACGCTGACCGAGTGCCCGGCGTGGGACACGCCGAGGCGGGTCCTAGTGGCGGCTCTAGGGGTGGGAGTCCTCACACTCGTCACATTGCTCACAGCGATGGTACGATGCGCAAACGCTTGGGGTGCGGCCGCCTCCTTCTGCGAGCAAGTAATGCTCGAGAAGGAGGCGGCCGGTCGGGTCCGGACCAGACTCCGGGCCCGGGAAGCCCGTGCAGAGCGAAGGCGAACCGGACGTCGGAGGTCGCAGAACGACCTCCGTCCTCCATGAGCGCTGGCCTGGGGGTGACTGGTGGAGCCGCCTGTCACCCTAGCAGAAGCAGGCCGCGGCGGCGGCGCAAAGTGCGCCTCCCCGTAACCGGGGCTAGATGGGGACATTTTGGTCCCCACAACCCGAAGGGGGCCATCTCGAAAGAGATGGTCCTGGGTCTGTCGGGGTGCGAGAGATATGCTTTTGGCAATCTCACCTCCGGCAACCAAGGACCCAAGATGGCGTGCGTTTTAGTCGGTTCGAGTCCGACATAATCACCTCCACCGGCTCTGTGGAGGTGGTATCCGTGGGGATTTATCGCACGATAAAAAAAAAAAAAAAAAAAAAAAGCCAAACCGAGCGGGGTGAGTCCGGTATCTACGTTGACTACATCACGATGCATGTCCACGTTCGACTTAAGAAAGTAGTCTCTGAGATTGCACACCTCGCGATTATGAAGGGTCTTAGCATTTAAAAAACCTCAACCCCTACATTTCCGCGGGATGTACAATCTCATGACTGACGACCGTGGGTGGTGCATTCGGAATGCAGTCAACTGAGTCCGGACTTTCCTATCGATGGTATCGAGTTCAGTCTGAGTCCACCTGAGTATGCCAAAAGAGTACATCAAGAGTGGCATGACCCAACTGTTACAGGCACGCACCTTGTTACCACCTGACAAAAGACTGTTGAGTACCTTTTTCAGGCGGCCAAAGAAACGTTCCTGTAACATTTGTTTCATGTCGACCTCATTGATGCATAACGCCTGTGACATACCCAAGTATTTATAGGTCTCAGTTACGAGGAGTGATCTTAGGTTAGTGGAATCAGAGAGTTGTATACCCTCCGACTCCACCACCCGCCCTCGCTTTACATGAATGACTGCACATTTGTCCACACCAAACGCCATTTTAATAGAGTTACTGAATGTTTCAGTTAACTTCAGTAAAGCTATTAATTGAGGATTGGCGTGGGCAAATAGCTTTAAATCATCCATGTAAAAGAGGTGGGATACCATCTGACCCTCTCTGCGTAGCCTATAACCTAACCCTGAATTCACCAGTAAAGTACTAAGTGGATTCAGGGCTAAGCAGAACCAAAGGGGACTCAGACTATCCCCCTGAAAAATACCCCGCTCTATTGTTATCGGCACGCCGCCACCCAAAGCCTGACGACACCCTGGATAGAAAAGAAACGTCCTCCATTGCCCCATACACGACCTTAAGAAGGTACATAGAGTTGTATTCACTTTATACAACTCCAGCACCCTCAAAAGCCATGTATGTGGCACGGAGTCAAACGCTTTCTTGTAATCTATCCAGCATGCTGTCAGATCCTTACGATTGCGGCGAGCTTGTTGGCTAATAGCCATATCAATCAGGAGGAGCTCCTTAGTACCCCGAGCCCCATTCCTACATCCATTCTGAGAGGCACACATAATAGAATTATTGTTTATATGATTGTTAATCTTAGCTCTCAGGATGGATGTAAGAAGTTTATAGACCGTTGGTAGACATGTAATCGGTCTATAATTATTGGGCTCCAGAGTACTACCAGTTTTATGGAGCAGGTGAGTAACTCCTGTCGTCATAAAAGCTGGTAGCGTCCCAGATTCTATAGCGGATTGAAATTGTGAGGCCAAAACAACATGCGAACTCCGTAGCCACTTAAGCCAGAAATTGTGCAATCCATCCGGTCCCGGAGATTTCCAGTTAGACAACGAACGGACTGCACAATCTACATCATCTTATTATTATTATATTATATAATAATATACCTATAGAAATAAATATAGGTACATGCATATTATACATACATACACACATAAATACATACACACATACATACATACAGACATATATACATACACACATACATACACATACATACACAAATACATACATACATACCGTTTATGGCGGAGTGACCAATGAGTCTACATGTAGCCGATGTCCCGCAGGTAGTAATCATTCACAGATTTTTTAAAAATTGGTAAGGACTGTGCGCGTCTAATTCTTACCGGTAAAGCATTCCACAGACGAACAGCTTGGACGGAGAAGGATTTGTCAGTGAACTTTGTGGAGTGCCCCGGCATTTTCAGTCTCAAATTCTCTGCCGATCTCAGAGACCTGGAATGTGTAGCGTCCAGAAACTCGAATCGCTTTTTAAGGTAAGAGGGAGTAGCAGGATTGAAGAGTATGCTGTATAATAGTGAGAGTATATGAGTATTCCGGCGAAGTCGGATAGGCAACCACTTGAGCTTTCTTCGATATTCGGAAACGTGATCATATTTGCGTAGACCAAATATGAATCTTATGCAGAAGTTCTGGAGTCTCTCAAGCTTATTCAGTTGCTCTTCAGTGAGATCTAGATAGCTGGCATCTGCATAATCAAGGATGGGAAAGAGAAGCGTCTGTACTAGCGCAATCTTGGTGGCAACAGGCAAGAAATTACGGAGCCTACGCATGGATCCCGCGGCCGCGTACATTTTACGGCTAACTTCTTGTAATTGAGGGCCCCAGGTTAAGCAGCTGTCAATATGTATCCCTAGGTTCTTGACTTTGTCACTGTATATGATGCTAGTTCCGTTACACGTGACCTGTGGGAGCGTTGACCACTCAATTCTTGAGGTCATCCAAGGGCTGCCTACAATGATAGATTGAGTCTTGCTCGGGTTCACCTTCAGACCGTACGATGTGTTCCATTTGCAGATTGAGTTCAAGTCAGCGTTCATAGTGTCAACTGCCTTGTTCAATTCATTCAGTGGAGCTTGGGAGTAAATTTGGAGATCATCTGCGTACAGGTGGCAGGAAGAAGTTAAATTATTTGTGATGGTGTTTATGAAAATTGCGAAAAGTAATGGAGATAGAACGCCACCCTGTGGCACGCCTACAGATGTATTACACCAAGAGGAGAGGGTGTCTTCGATATTAATACGCTGCCGGCGACCAAACAGGTAACTATGAAACCAGTCAATCGCTGTTGGAGATATGTTAAGAGAGCGCAGTATGCCCAGCAGGATGTCGAAGTCCACGGTGTTAAATGCATTGCTGAAGTCTAACAGAGTTAGAACTGTCAGCTCACCGTTCTCCATACCAACTCTGATGTCTTCCGCGACATGCACTAAAGTGGTGGTAGTACTATGTCCGGCACGGAATCCGGACTGGAAGGAATTTAAGAGTGAGTTTTTAGAAAGAAAGTTAGTGAGTTGGGCATGAACTAGTCGTTCAAGAACTTTGGAAAGAGAAGGTAGGATAGAGATAGGGCGATAGTCAGAGAAAGAGGAAGGGTTGTTCTTTTTAGGAATAGGAGTAATCTGGGCATCTTTCCAGATTTCTGGAAACACACCGCAGGTTATTGAGTAGTTTAGGATGTGGCAGACAATAGGAAGAATTTCATCAATGATGGGGAGAATCATGTTGCGACTCACACAGTCGGTGCCTACCACATTCGAGCTGATGGACATTATGCTCTTCCTAACATCACAAGCAGAAAATTGACTAAAAAGGAATGGAGGGCAGTCGGGAGTAGGGACAGTTGAAAGATCTTTGAGCGTAGTATATTTTGTCATTCTATCAATATTTGACGAAGCAGAGAAGAAAGTATTAAGTGAGTCTAAATTTAAGTTTACAGGAATAGATTGACGAGACCTACCTACTCCCAGTGACCTGAGAAATTTCCAGACTTTAGCCGGGTCTCCGTTTTGTACAGAGCTATGGATGTATTGGCGTTGAGCGTTCCTACACACCTTGCTGCAGTGATTCCTGATAAGGACGTACTTTTCCCAATTTGTGGCTGTAGGACAGTATTTATGCTTCGTTTTAGCTCTGGCTTTTTTGGTTATCAGTGCTTTGATGTCAGCAGTTAGCCAGGGCGCAGGAGAGTGTTTAACTTTAATCTTGCGTATAGGAGCGTGGAAATCATAAAGTGAGGTTAAGTTTGATGTAAGTAGTTTGACCTTCTCCTCAATGCAGTTTGAGTGAAAAAGTGGACCCCAATCGATACCGTCGGCATCCCTACGCAAATCCTCCTGCCTAATACCACCAAAGTTGCGCTGTAGCAGAACTTTGGGTTTGGTTTTGGGTAGACGAAGGCGGTAGGACAGAAAAAGAAGATCGTGGTAGGAGAACTCATCAGCTGTGTGCTGACCATGCTTCGCTACACAGTCCAGAGAGGAGACAATTGTGAGGTCAAGCAGAGTGGGGACACAGTCTGGTTTGTGATGAGTTGCCTTGGTTGGGAGAATGGACAGATTGTTGGATTGGATTATAGACTGGAAGATTGAGGAACGAGAGTCATTTTTAAGGAGACAAGTGTTGAAGTCACCCATGATTATTGTGTGACTGTAAGTAGAAACGAAATGATCTAGAAGAAGTTCAAAGGAAGAGAAAAAGTTTATGTCAGAAGAAGGACAGTAATATACGCCTAGGAGAATTTTAGTATGGGAAAGTTCCACTTCCAAAAAGAGATGCTCACCGGCATGCGATGGAGGTGGCTGTGGTGATAAACTAATAACGGCATAGGGAAGATGAGAACGTAAATAATAATAAGCTACACCACCTCTTGTGACAGGTGTGCGGTCATTTCTAATGAGGTTGAACCCAGGAAGAGTATAAGCAGCAGAGGGTAGACATGGTTTCAACCACGATTCCGATATAAGTACAGCATGTATATTCTTACAGTCACAAGATGCCAGCAATTCGGGAAAATGAGCCGGAAGACTTTGGGTGTTTATATGAATGGCGTTAAAATTCTCGGGAACGGCCGAGAACTGAGCTGTAAGAAAATCACCGAGTGCAAGTTTATTTTGGTCGTAGGTATCACTATCTGTGGACGAATATTCGTCACTGCTACAGTCTGACGAAGCCATCAAATAATATAATATGGCTTTAAAAGAAAGAAAAAAGGCCAAATTAACCTTACTAGCGAGCACTGGCTCCCAACAAAGCTGTAAAAGCTTAACCGAAAGCGAATAAAAAGCTAAAAAGAAAGAAGGACAATAGGTAAGATGATCGTTATCATCATCGATGGCTAAATTGATGAAATATTCGTAATTATCATGTCTAAAAACCTCGAAAACCCCACCCATATTGATTTAATTAAAAAATTCGAGTCCGCCATCTTGGATCGCCAAATGGATAATATATTCGCAATCACATACATAACATAAACTCACGCCTGTATTCCCCGAAGGGGTAGGCAGAGGTGCTAGCACCCACATTTCGCCAGTTTATGTTTAGGTCCCAATGTAATAGGTGGCGAGCCTATTGCCATTAACCGGGCACTTATAAACCTGCGATAAATACACACATAACTTCGAAAAGCATCGAAAAGTCATTGGTGTGTGCCATGGTAAACCTGGGATCGAACCCGAGACCTCGTCTCAGCAGTCCATTACCCATACCACTAGGCAATCAGCGACCCCAAAAATCCCGAAAGCGATACCCGTATCGACTTTGGTGAAAATTTCGAGTCCACCATCTTGTATCGCTAAATAGATGATATATTCGCAATCAGCGAGCCCAAAAAGCCTGATTCATACATATATCGATTTTTGTCAAATTTTTGTGTCCGCTATCTTGGAGCGCTAAAAAGAACAATTTTAACTCACAAAAAGAGTCATGAAAAAAAATTATAAATCAAAAACCAGACTAGTGTGATTACAAATGAGACAGCCCTGAATCCTTAGTACCGAGTAAAATGTATTGGCGTACCCGAATAATACTCCGTCCCCACCACTCCCCTACCCCCTCACGATTGCTCTGTCTAGACGGCTTCTTTAACAGACTGTATAGTATGAATCGTTACACTGTTATTATACACAACGCTATCTAGATCCGGACTAGACTCCGGGCCTGGGAAGCCCGCGCAGAGTGAAGGCGAACCGGACGTCGCAGGTCGCAGAACGACCTCCGTCTTCCATGAGCGCTGGCCTGGGGGTGACCGGTGGAGCCGCCTGTTACCCTAGCAGAAGTAGGCCGCGGTTGCGGCGCAAAGTGCGCCTCCCCGTAACCGGGACTAGATGCGGACACTGTGGTCCTCACAACCCGAACGGGGCCATCTCGAAAGAGATGGCCCCCTTCGATAACCACCTCCACCGGCTCCGTGGGGGTGGTATCCGTGGGGATTTATCGCCCGATAAAAAAAAGACCCATGATAAGCTAAGCTTAACTAGTTTGTGTTATGGAATCTAAAATGTGGATAAACATACTTAGATACTTTTTTTTTTGTATATACAGTCGTGGTCAACTAATTAGGGACATTCAAGATAGTGAAGAGCTATAACCGGTTATGTACATATTAATTATAAAACCCTATTGATTTCTAAGTAACTATTATTTGCATAATTTGGTCCGATTATTATGCTATAAATGGCTGTAAATAAAAGATTAATTAAATGGAAAAAGTATTTAATATCAAAGGTTAATTGTATTCAATTGTAATGTACAATTGTGTGGCTGGACATTTAATTAAGAACAGTAAAGTATAGTGAAAAATAGAGTTAAACAAAACTAATAATCTGCAGTATTATAATATTATAATATTACGTGTAAAATCAGTCACCTGTGTCATACTTGGGAGATGAATACCTTTAATTTGGACCCCATTCATCGAAATTCGTCCAGCCGTTAAGCGTGTAGATGAGAACGAAGAAAACTTCATACAGAAACAAATACACGCAACACAATTCCTTCAATAGCGCAGTCGGGTAAAAAGGAATAGATATTATAAAAAAAATTACGTAGAATATAAAATAATTAGGTGCCTATTTTCAGGTTATACTCGGGGTTATAATGGGAGTAATACACGTATTACGTATTGATATCAATGTGAAACTTGCAAAAACTCCGGTAGACTTTGTAAACAATGCTATAATTGGGGCAGTCTGGGATGCAAACGAGAGAAGAAAGACAGGCGATACAGAAATACCAATTTATGCTGTTACTGATAAGGATCATCGTATTACCATTGGTAAGTGCTTTCATATTTCAGATGTTAAAAAAACCACGGATCAGGGATTATCAGTCAAAATTGTGTCAGGTATCATTGATATTATTGTTCCCCATTTAGCAACTGTGTTTAATGACTGTGTCAATAGCGATATGATTCCTGATTTAATGAAACAGCAAAGTCGTACATTTGTTCAAGGCTGGCAGCGCCAAAGATACATCGAATTTCCAACCTTGAGTAAAGTTTGGGTTTCCTATAGTTGCGGCACGCTATGACGGTCGGTTTGACACAACTGGTATTGATCGTTTTCTCTTTTTTGGTGTGTGAAGTTAATTTCCTTCTGTGCCAGTCTCGCCATATTTTGCTTTAGTTGTCGTATATATAGTAGCAGTTCTTTATCCAATACTAAACGCACCAAAAAAGAGAAAACGAACAAAATCAGTCACGTCAAAACGGCCATCATAGCGTGCCGCAACTATATACCACGTCCGACTACTGATGCTGGTATAGAATTGTTTTACGAAGCCTGGGAAGGTAAGCGTGATGCATCAGGTGTTCTCTGTGATCTATCCAAGGCCTTCGATTGCGTCCATCATGGCACATTAATCAGGAAATTAGAACATTGCGAAATAAGGAACAAGGCTCTCGAGCTTTAACAATAAAATTCAAAGGGTGGATGTACCTATTTAGTATTAGTATTTATTTATTCGTTAACAATTTTTACACTGTGTTTGAACATCCTTTGTACACATACATTGCATACAAATTTACGTAAAAAGACATAGGATATAAGATATAAGGTTTATTATCATTGTTATATTTATCCATAAGTTTAAACTAAAGAAAATAAAGATATTAATAAAATATTTACATACATAATGCGTCGTGGAATTCCTCCGCATTGTCACCGACCGGTAACGTACCCAGAAGGCTGGCTGCATTGCCACGTTGAATGGCAATGCTTAACCTATGTGCAAGGTAATAACCAGCCTTCTGGTCATGTGTGGCGTCGATCAGCCGCTTTGCTAGATCTTTGAAAAGAAAACGGGCACTTGGGCCCCATGTCCCCAACGTTTCAACCCCAAACGGCTCAAAAACATAATCACCTGTTAAGTTACAGTATTTGCGCCGTTTGAGGTTTTCCGCAGATGCAGCAGCAGCGCCGGCACAGCCTGTGATGGAAGATGTGAAGGCGCAAGGGTGTCGGCACACGTTGCGTCCCACACCAAAGGCCACTGTCCACCCATCTTTCAAGGTAGCAACGACATACCATCCGGTCTCTTGCCATCGTCACGCACCAGCCCATTAGGTTCACGAATGGCTGGTACGCCAGCGGTGACAAGAGCGCGACGGATAATGTCGTTGATGCAGGCGTGTCGCGATATACGCCCAGCGCTTCTGCTGCATGAAAGGCCATGGTGCCCAAGGCTGTCGACAGCTTCACCGCAGTGGCAACGATGGGGAGAAACGCATACATAAATAAAAATCATAAGAAAAATAACAATGAAAAGCAGTAGAAAATATCATGTCGTAAAAATTAATAATGTAATTACATTATCTCTGCTGTCAGTTTAGAATCTATATTGCGGAGGTGAAGGAACTACCACAGTCTGGTTGTAGTATATTTATTACGACTCAGTGATTAAATGAAGCAATGTCTTAAATACTAAATGACAGGCTTATACAGGGTGTATTTTTGAAACGGGGCAGTAAGGGCAAGTACCTTAACCGTTGCAGTTACAGCAAATCGTTCTTAGAAGACCTTCCCTAACTTTTTGACATAATTTGAACTGCATTCACAGATTTTGTAAAAAACTTACAGTTGGCAAAAAAAATGCAAAAAGTCCAAAATATTTTTTTTATGCTAATCGATTCTATTTCATGTGGGGATCAAAAAACTCTGAGATCATTTTAGCTTTCAGTACTAGGAAAGACAGAAATCGCCAAAAACGTTTCCCATACATTTCGGCAACAGAAACAAATTTCTACGATGGTCTAACTTTTTGTTGTGGCCAGGAAGTGGGTAGAATTGACTGTAAAGTAAATAAAAAGAATTTTTACCCTCAAATTTCGAATTTGATTCGAAAATCTGTGTGTTATACTTAGTTTCAGCTGAGAAACTTCGTATGAGTTATTAATTAAGGATTTTCGCTAAAATGTCTTCTAATCGTGAAAAAATTGACTTATTAGAAGCGTATTTTGTCAATAATCGAAATGCGGAAGCTGCATTAGTGTGGTACCGCAATAAGTATCCGTTGCGGCATGTGCCAACAAGAAAGGATATTACAAATCTTTTGAAAAACCTGGAATTGCAGGGTTCTTTCAAAAGAAAGCGGCATCCTCGTGTGGACATGGACACGGAGATTGCGGTTCTGACTTATGTCGAAGCATATCCAGAGGTATCGTCCAGGCAAGTTGCCCTTAAAGTAGGTATATCCCACTCCCTTGTGATAAAGATATGGAAGAAATACGGCTACAAGTACTATCGATATGGGCGCATAGTTCAAGTGTTACATCCGGGTGATGATGTTCGAAGGCTTACTTTTTGCAGATGGCTAAGAGGAAAAATAAGCAGAGATCATGAATTTTTAAATTACATACTGTGGTCAGACGAAACGAATTTTTCCAATAACGGTATGTACAACAGAAAAAATCACCACTATTGGTCCAAAGAAAGTCCACTAAGAGTTACGGCAAGTCATAATCAGGTTCGCTTCTCATTTAACTGTTGGTGTGGTATAATGTCCAATCGAGTCATAATGGTGGAATTTTATGAAGTGAAACTGAATTCTGCCATGTATAATGAAGTCATTTTACACCATCTTGAAAACGAGATGGACGAATGGCCCCTGTCGGAATTGCGAAAAGTTCATTTTCAACAAGATGGTGCTCCGCCACATATCAGTCACCTTTCACGTTCCAATTTGAGCCGCCTATTCGGTACACAGTGGATAGGTACACATGGTCCAACACAGTGGCCACCTCGTAGCCCCGATCTAACACCACTTGATTTCTTTTTATGGGGCTTCGTGAAAAACGAGGTGTATAAGACGACGTACGCCAGTGTTCAAGAGCTCAAGGATGCATTAATGACCATTTTACGAAATATTCATCCCAGAACATTATTAGCCGCCATTCGTTCAGTGCAAAAAAGGATAGACTTATGTATTCGTGAAAATGGAAATCATTTTGAGCAATTTATTTCATAAACCAATTTCTTAAATGATTAAATGATTTTTTTTATTTAAAAAAGTTCAAAATTGTACCTGACCTATGAGTTTCGAGTTGATTTATCATATTTCCGTACGAAATGTATGGGAAACGTTTTTGGCGATTTCTGTCTTTTCTAGTACTGAAAGCTAAAATGGTCCCATAGAGTTTTTTGATCCCCACGTGAAATAGAATCGATTGGCATAAAAAAAAATTTGAACTATATGCATTTTTTTTGCTAACTGTATAAGTTTTTTTACAAAATCTGTGAATGCAGTTCAAAATGTCCCAAAAAGTTAGGGAAGGTCTTTTAAGAACGTTTTGCTTTAACTGCAACGGTTAAGATACTTGCCCTTACTGCCCCGTTTCAAAAATACACCCTGTATGCTATGATTTATCCAACATTGGTGGAGTGGGAGCGACGCTTGCGGTCACGTAGTATTTTGTGTTATGGCAGAGAAGACGTGATTTCTTATCTTAAAACATTATTATTTGTGCATTCTAATTTCCTTATAGAAATCACGTTCCTGTCTGCCATAGAACTCCCCTTGTAGGGGGTTCGATTCCCGACAAATAAAAGATAAGTCTGGTAAGATATAGTGTAATCACAAGTCACAAATGCGTTGGACAATAAGTAATTACAAGACGTTATGTGCCGCGGTTTGGTCGCGCCCTATTCCCATAACATCTTAGGTTGAACTGTTTTAAATGGCAATCGCACTGACCTCGCCGTATCCGCGAATGTTGCTTACGCTTGCATTTTATAATGTAATGTACGTTGCCCGTACACCCCCCTCTAATAAAGTCTATGTTGAATGTGCGTACTTCTTATATGTCGACTGTAATTATTGCTGCGTATGGCTTTTTTGCTGACTGCTTCTCAATGGGAGAGATGTCCTCTTCTTTCGTTAACCGTGTGTGCAGTTGCTATCTGTGTCGACATGCTGCTGTGGCCGTAGGATGCGTGGTCGCTGCAGTTAGTGGTATCCCTGTTATGGCCGTATATGCTGGCTGGTTGCTTTGATCTCGATGGGTTTTCGAAGATTCAGCAATCTTAACTCTCTTTGAAGCGCGCCAGTGCCAGTCTTGTACAATTCCATTTCACCGGAACTGGATGCCGCTAGTTACGGAGAATTTTTCTTCAGTAGTCACCGTAATTTCGGGACAAACCACTTGTCCCTAGGATGTGGGGCGTGTGCGGTGCTTCGTTGGCATTCAGTGCGTCGGGGTGAATCCTCAGTGAGTCGAGGAGAGATTTCTGCAAGTCGAGTTTTGTGTCAATGTGGTTAGGTTGCAGGCGTTGCCGGCTCTGCTATCCCTTTTTTTTTATAACCGTGTGGGAAAATCCTTCATGGATGTTATGCCGGACTCCTACCGACTAAAAACCCCCACGGTAACGCCCAGAAGCCTATGGATGGGAGCCCCGGGTAAGCCCTCGGAAGGATGTCCCAGGACTCCTATCAGACCTACGGCTACAATTGCGGCCTCGCCTTGGGGGGTCGTTCGGGTGCTATCCCGCGTCTATGGGGGGGTTATCGGGTGTTATTCCGCTTCTTAGGGGGGGGGGGGCGTGCGTGAATCCCTCACGTCACGCTGCCGTCATGGGCCTGCTTCTGTAAAGACGGACTCGTCCACTGATGGCTTCTTGTCGAATGCATGCATGTTTACGTGCATGGTTACGATCCGTATTTTTGTAAGCATACTTTCTTCTACCGTCCGTACCGTACAGTCGGGCTCGGGCTATCGAGCGATGCGCGCGTGTGCGACACGAATGCACTTGTATAGTCCGGACGTGTATCGGTAGTACCTACCTACTTAGCACGAATATGTTTTAAACTGAGTGTTCTACTTGAAAACACAAAAATGTCTTGTGAGTGTAACGTAGTTATAAACGAAGCGCTGGCTTTTATGGCAACGAAATGCGATGTAATGGATGACCTAAGTGTTATTAAAATATGCAGCTCCTGGTTTACCGAAGAAGAGATAGAAGTCGCAAAAACACTGATTTGTGAGGTAACACGGAATAAGAAAATTGTACGAAAGGGTGAAAAGAAGCATGCCAGCAATATTGCAGATATCTTGAAAATATTAAATGAAACGAGTTCGGATAAACTACCCACGTATGTGGCCAAAGATTTGTACCGAATACCGCCGGTCACTTTTGACCACTTAGACGTTTCAAGTATATTAAAAAATATGGCGGCCATGAAATCCGAATTCCTAATAATGAAACAGACATTACAAGATGACATAAAAAGTTTACAAGACGAGGTATCCGTACTGAAGAATAAAAATAACCATGACGAATTTGACCAAAGACGCACACTAACTACTAGACAGAACCTGAACATGACACCTGTAACCAAGACCCAGAGTACTACAGCTGGACTAAATACGGGCTTAATGCAAGAAGAAGCATGTATACATTCACCAAGACCAGCTGGGAGTAGTGGTATTTTAAAAAGTAACGGCGAGGCATGCAGCCGTCCGCAGGATGTAAGTGTCCTAGAAGAGGAAGGTGATGGGTTTCGAACTGTTTCCTATAAACGAAAACGCCTTCGAACTACTAATCACTCGAATACCCAGTCGGTGCCACAAAAAACCGCGATAAAAAACAGAAGGGGAACAAAATTATCCGAAAAACTTGAAGCTGCAGAACACATCGTATCGGTCTATGTATCCCGTTTCCAAAATGATTGCACTGAGGCAGATATTGAGGAGTATATAAAGGATAACAATCAAAATTTATACAGTATTGAAATGTTGAAACCAAAAGTACCCACAAACTTCAAATCCTTTAAATTGTCCGTTGAAAGGAAAAGAAAAGAAAGAAAGAAAATAACATTTATTAAACACGCACTCACACTAACAATGACTGTAAACATAAAAAAAAGAAATAAAATATATCCACCACCAAAAATAAATAAATAACCAAAAGCATCTCACAATATCACAACAGAACAACTCAAGTAAAGCAATACAAAGGACCAAATTCCGTTACACAAATAAGCCTTCTATATGTGTCAGTGTGTGTGTGTGCCTAAAGGGCCGCAGTTCAGCTAATGTTACAGATAATAATTACTATCTGCAACGCTGGTTTTCAACTGCCGCCGTCGTCGGCGCTAGATTGCTGTCTAGTTGCACATCGTTCACCCGTTTTGTTGTTCGTGTGTACTTTAGTAACAATATAATATCAATAAACAATACAATATCAAAAAAAGAAAAATAAATATATAAATAAAAAATCAGATAAAATAAAACGATAAACTTAACAAAATCATTAGAAGTATTTCAATGACGTGATGCGATACCCTTAAACAGACAAGCAGCTCTTGAGCCGTTAGCCGCTGTGTTTCTGCTCATTGAGTAATATATTTTTAAATTTAAGGCGAAAATTATGCACGTTTGTGAGCCTCCTAAGAGGAGGAGGTATGTTATTCCAAATTTTGCTAGCCTTATATTTGAAACTACCCTGAAACGCAGCCGTCTTATGTTTAGGTATGTGTAAATTTAGATGTGACGCTCTAGTTCTGTACCTACTGCCCTCACTGAGCCATTTGAGTTTAGTGTACAGGTGGAAGGGTTTACCTGTCGTCACAATTCCAAAGAGGACAGTAGCTAGATGTAACTCCCTCCTATACTTCATTTTCAGTATGTTCCACCTATTAAGATATGGAGTCACATGGCTTCTGGGCGGAATATTGTAACAGAAACGTGCACATGCATTTTGGACTCTCTGTATTAAGTTAGAGGTTTTCGCTAACAATCTAGGCCCGTATGCCACATCCAGGTAATTGAATTTAGATAACACTAGAGCATCAACCAACCTTTCACGTAACTCAACACTGAGGTAACTCCGCACTTTATAAAGAAGTTTCAACCTGTAGAAACAGTTCCTTACACATTCCGCAATATGGTGCTCAAACCTCAGTCCCTCGTCCATTAATAGTCCCAAGTTCCTAGCTTCCTGTACACGCTCAATAATAACGTTGTCAACATATAATTTTGGATTTTGTTGAGAGATAAGTGTGACCTGTTTTTTCGTGCCTAAGATTAAATATTTAGTTTTGCTCCCATTTAATACGAGTGTATTTTGGCGTGCCCATTGACAAATGCTAGTCAGATCCTCATTAATTTTCACCATGGCCTGCCGAAAGTCAGCTGCCTCAAAGGAAAAGTAAATCTGAACATCGTCCGCATACATATGAAATTGGCAATGCTTTATAACTTTAACGATGTCTGCACTATACAGTATAAACAGTAAAGGCCCCAGCACCGATCCCTGCGGCACACCTCTGCTTACGGGTGATAGACTGGACCGCAAAATAGATCCGTCACTGCTTTGAGTTTCCACAAACTGTGACCTACCACTCAAGTAAGAGTGAAACCAATGCACAGTACTGCTGTCAAAACCATAGTACGCCAATTTGGAAAGCAAAAGTGAGACATTCAACCCATCGAAGGCCCTAGAGAAGTCCAATAAGACTAAAACCGTAACCTTCCCCTGATCCTGGGCTGCAAGTATGTTGTCCGTAACGTCCAAAATAGCCGTTGCAGTACCCCGATTTTTCCTAAAACCCGACTGCAACTCTGGTAAAATGTCTTGCGATTCTAAGTAATGCCTAAGTTGTGATGCGATGACCTTCTCTAATATCTTGGACAAGCACGGCAAAATACTTATTGGACGCAGGTCCTTAGTATCAATAACATTATTATTTTTAGGGATGGGCTTAATAATTGCAGTTTTCCAACCAGTGGGAAATTTAGACGTAACTATAGATCTATTTATAATAGTGGTGATTACATCTAGGGTTTCAGGTATCATCATAACTATCATCTTCAACGATATCCCATCGATTCCCACTGCATTAGACCGAAGCTCAGCTATTATTTTCAATATAAATGAAGGGTCAACAGGTGTCAATCCAAAGGTAGCTGCACCAAATCTATTGAACTCATAAAAGGTAAGGTCAGACAATGAGACGTTAGCGTTTCCAGGAACATTCAGGAAATGCTGATTGATCCTGTTAGGGTCATTTAGATGCGCGGGTAACTCTAAAAACTTATGAGGATTCAAATTATCTTTGATGTTTTTCCACAATAATTTAGGCTTGCCAATATTATTATCTATTTGTAACCTAAAGTAAGACTTTTTTTCACTATTTATAGCTAATTTTACTTGCTTCTTCAATTCTGTGTAGTACAATTTATGTGATTCCAGTTTAGTTTTCCTAGCCCGATTTAACGCTTCATCCCTAAGACGCATCATGAATCTCACATTGCTCGTAAGCCAGGGAGTCGGTAGGTCTCTTATAATTTTCCTTGTTAATGGGGCGTGTAGTTCGAATAAAAAACATACTATCTGAGTGTAGTCCTGAACAATATCATCAACATCATCAAGGTGCAGAAGACGACTAAATCTAAAAGAGCCAACATCCTCACTAAATCTTGCCAAGTTGATGTCACACATGGGTCTATACATAATAATCTTTGGCGGGATTCGAGGTTTGCGAAACAGAAATTCACACTCGATAAAGGCGTGTCCGTTAGGTTTGCCAACAGAATCCACGGATATGCTACGTACGTTAGCATTTGCACATACCACATCGATCAATGTCTGACTATGATCAGTGAAGTGAGTAGCAACCTTTACATGTTGAGTTAACCCAGTGCATTGCAGAAACGTGTTGAACTGTCTAACATTACCTTCCGCAGGCTTAAGTAAATCTATGTTAAAATCACCCAGCAGAATTAGAAAATCATAGTCGGAAAACGAAGCGATGGAGTCCATCATTGCATCCAGAAATCGCTGTACATGGCCTGTGGGTGGCTTGTAGCCAGTACCCACAATAACTTTATTATTATTAACTTTGACCCGAAGCCACATTTGTTCGATTTCTGGGTGCACAGGGTGGATGCAAACCTTTACATTCATACCGCGTCTGACATAGAATCCTATCCCCCCCCCTCGATCTGCTATGTCAGACGGGCGAGGAATGTGTCGTAAACGATACTCGGGTACAAACGGCGCACGCCCTTCCTCCCCCTGCTTTAACCAAGTCTCATTTACTGCTAACAAGTCCACTTGATGACGCTCAATTGTGCCTATAATGTTATCATGATTTGTACCCAAGGAACCCGGATTAAACAATCCGACTCGGAAAAAATTGCTAAGCATTGCGAAGTTGATAATATTGATAATGCATTATGACTTCATATTCACGGCACATAATATTTCTATAATAATCTAACATACGAGTACAATTATCAATCTCAGAAATACAATAAACACATTTCATCGGAACCTGCAAAAAACAATTCACACAGATTAACACAGTACACACAAACAACGAGCAGCCAAGACGGTGCGAATGACTCACCACCAACACACAAACATCACACTGACACCGACAACCTACGAGTCGAATGTCTCGATACGTAGGTCGCTTGTTTACATTATCGCGCAAAATGCAGTGCACACGAGTGAATGTAATTATATACTTAATTTCCATATCTAGCCCATTCAGTGTATCTGTGCATCCATAAGCCCATCTTATAAATTTAAAAAGTAGTTTTGTAATTAATTTGCAGTTATAGTAGATTTGGTCCTTACTTATTCTAGAATAATTCAACATAGTAAAAGAGTTCAAAAACAATGAAATGAAATCCGTGTAATACTTGATAGTTACTAGTCCTATATCTGAAGGCTTAAACAGAACCCACGCCAAAAACCCGACTCAGGTCGCCATAGTTTCTTATACTGAAAGTAGGCTTGCCTTCATCTTGTTTAACAAGAATACGCCCATTCTTGGTCCAGACAAATTTCCACTTCATCTGTTTACGCGCCTCGCGCACCCTGAATAAGAGTAATCGGTTGAATCTAGTCAAACGCTCGTTTATATAGAAAGGTACGGGCGGTCCCGCGATGCCGAAGTCCGCTGTATTCGCCGCACGCCGCACCCTCATATTTCGCAGCAGGTCGTCACGCATTGCCCGGCGCGCCAGCCGCACCACTAGGGGGCGCGGGCGTCCAGAAGACGTATTCCCACTGACCCCACCACGCGCCATTCTTGGTCCAGCCCTCTCTGCACTGACAATATCTCGCTCGTCCAGGGTTACGCCCAGCTTGGTGGCTATGACAGTGACCAGGTGTACAGGGCTTTCACCATTGCTCTCCGGTAGATTAGAAATCTCCAGATCATTGGCCAGCATCAGTTGATCCCTCTCATTAA
Organism: Eilema sororculum; assembly: GCA_914829495.1. NCBI lineage: Eukaryota > Metazoa > Arthropoda > Insecta > Lepidoptera > Erebidae > Eilema > Eilema sororculum. The sequence goes on from OU618536.1 coordinate 25,046,692, forward strand.
GCTCCGACTTGAGCTCCTCCACTATACCCTCTAGGTGCCCAGGAGAGCTTGTCTCAATCTTACCCTCCAGTTTGTTGACCCTATCCTCCAGGGAATCGAGACGCGAGGAGCTGTTATTGAGGGTTTCACGTAGTTCTTGTACATCCTGGCGCAACAGACGAAGCTGTTTTAGTTCCTCCTGCATAAGTACCATTTGCTCCCGAAAAAGCCGTAACTCACGCGCCAAATCAGCAGATGCACCCTCAGTGCCAGCGGAGGCGGTCCCATTCGAAGATTTAGGCGATAATGTCTTATCTGATAAATTTTTCACAGGTGTATCCGGCCGGTTATCCCTGGGTTTATTTTTTAAACATTCCGGGCATGACCAATTGGGTTGTTTAGCAGACTTAACACCCACACATTGTAAATGGTAGACGTGTGGGCAAGTAGCACAGACAGCGCCATCTGCCTTCATAAAGCGACCACAAGCTCTGCAATTGTTAGTCATCTATACGATGTCAATAGTCAGCTTCGATGTGATACCGCGTTGAGTCAATAGATGCCGCTAGTGCGTCACTTGTCAGCTGACTCACAGCTGATCGTGGGGTAGTTAGGCAATAAAATAAAATAATGTAAACAAGATCCTGCACCCACACTTCTCCGTTCTAAGTTAATCCACTGTTAATTATAGCACTTTCACAGTTTTAACACAAATCCGATTCCTTTACCCATACACATTTGAGTCCGTTTCACTGTAATAGGTATATAATAGTTATTTTAATATTGACACAGGCGTAAACACCGTTACCAAAGTATTGAATTTTACGAGAAGTCACTGTAGTATCAGTCAAAATAACATGCCCACGGTCGCATTGGCCCACTACACACTGATTAAAGTTGATTAGAGTCGACTTTGCCTTTACAAATTAATTAAAAGAATTACAAGATCACGGAGCACTATTTAAGACGTGTTCACCAGACAGCGCCATCTCCAAAAGCTTAGATGTTATACTGAAAGAAGACTTCTGGCCGGATGGCATTGTATTCAGAACGTTTAAAACACATAAGACCTAAATAATGGATCAGTATGGTAATCTAACTAATATAAAAATGGTGACGTTTAATTGCAAAGGTATAAAACGTTCACTGGTCCACATAAAGCAACTATGTAAAGAATACGATATCATAGCATTACAGGAGACGTGGTTGTACCCCGAAGATATTGATTTTCATAGTATAATCGATCCGGAATTTTGTTACTACGGAATTTCGGGTATGGACACAAGCACGGGCCCTCGGCTTGGAAGACCTAAGGGGGGTGTATCGATTTTATGGAGGAATAGCATATTTCCAAATGTAGTACCTATACAAAGTACTTCGGACTGTATTGTGGCGGTGCGACTGCGGTTAGCGGAGAGGAGCGCCGTGGTTATCACCGCGTATATGCCTACGGACCATATAGACAATTTACCGTTATTCACTGCGTGTATGGGTATAATCAACTCGATAGTACAGGACTGTGAGGAGGAGGAGGATCTAAAAAGGTACTGTGAGGAACAAAATATGATTTGTGCGGACCAGGTGTTTTTGGGTGAGTCTCTGAACAATTATACCTATCTAAGTGATTCACACGGTACTACCAGCTGGCTGGACCATTGTGTTGTGACACCATCGGGTTTAGACACTATTCGTAAAATATATATTCGTAATGAAGTGAACTGGTCAGACCATTTTCCCTTGGTTGTTGAATGCAATTGGAGTGTAATAAGACGAAAAATAATTAGTACCGAACGTGTAGATAATAAAACATCTTTGAGTAATAAAAATGAGGAACAATTGTCTATGTATTCTCTGTGACGAATATCTATATTGTGTAAATAACGACCTAAGCAATCCTAACTGTGTGGGAATGTCGTGCGGGGATCCGATATGTTATACCTTAATAGACGAATATTATCAAGCCTGCGTAGATGCATTGGTACAGGCTGCAATTAATACGCACCTAAACAAAGAAAATAAAAAGTATAATCACACTATAGGCTGGAACAAACATGTAAAAACACTTCACGCAAGTGCTCGTAGGGCGTTCCATGTCTGGTCGGCGCACGGTAGGCCCACACACGGTCCTATATATGAAAACATGTGTATATGTCGTAAACAATTTAGAAATAAACTAAGATGGTGTCAACAGCGCCAAGACCAACTAAAAATGTATCGGATTGCGGAGCAAAGAGCCTCTGGTGATTTTACAGGATTCTGGAAATCAACTAACAGTCTAACATATAAACCGAGCAGAGCGAGTGTTGTAAACAATAGTGATAATCCTACACAAATCGCGGAGGCGTTTGCGTCGCAATTCAGAAGGGAGGTTGGAGGCGCAGGCATTCACTTTCACAGTCACAGTGTGAGCCGTCGTGCGCCGGCGGCGCCCGTGCCGGCCGCACTTACGATAACACCTGACATGGTGCACGAATGCATTGTAAAAATGAAACGAGGCAAGTCACCGGGGCACGACGGCTTGACACTCGAACATATTATTCGTGCGGGTCCACAGTTGGAGGAGAAATTGTCAATATTGTATAATAATTGTATAACACATGGATACCTACCCATAAATTTCATGAAAACCATTGTCATACCATTAGTTAAAAATAAAAAAGGTGACATATCTGATATCTCAAACTATAGACCAATATCACTAGCTACAGTTATGTCAAAAATATTTGAAAGATTGATACAACCTCAAATATTAAAATGTATAAACTTGCATAGTTCACAGTTTGGTTTTCGTAACAATCTCTCGACAGACACTGCCATTTTTTCTTTAAAGGAAACTGTAAAATATTATCTAGATAGAAAAACAAATGTATATGCCTGTTTCCTGGACTTAAGCCGCGCTTTTGATAGTATAAATTATGAAATTCTATGGGCAAAAATGAAACAGCAAGGTATACCGCACGATATAGTTCGTATACTGAAGTTTTGGTATGAAGGTCAATTGAACGTTGCAAAATGGGGTGAAAGCCAATCGGAGATGTACACTCTTAAATCCGGTGTAAGACAGGGAGGGATAACCTCTCCTACCCTCTTTAATCTGTACGTGAACGACATGTTGGAGGAGCTGAGCAGCACGCATGCAGGCTGTTCCATAGACAATGTAAATATAAATAATCTTAGTTACGCTGACGACATGGTGCTGCTCAGCCCCTCCATCAAGGGGTTGCAAAAACTGCTGGGGATATGTGAGGAATATGCACTGAGGCATGGACTAGTATACAATCCAAATAAATCTGAGATTATGGTGTTCAAACACGACAACACACCGGTGCATATCCCTGACATATCTTTGTGTGGTTCCGGTCTGAGGGTGGTGAGCAGTGTCAAATACCTGGGGCATATTATAAATGATAAGCTTAATGATAATGACGACATGGAGAGACAGCGTAGGGGGATAGCAGCGAAAAGTAATATGCTTGCTAGGCGCTTCGCTAGATGTTCAACCCAAGTAAAAGTCACTCTGTTTAACGCGTACTGCCGGGCGATGTACACATGTCAGCTCTGGCGCAAATATACAAAACGTGCGTATAACTCCATACGAGTTCAGTATAATAACGCTTTTAGATGCATGCTGGGGCTGCCATGGCGGTGCAGTGCGTCCGGTATGTTCGCGGAGAACAAAGTCGATGACTTCTATGCTGTCATCAGAAAAACAAAGGCCGCATTTATGGAACGGGTGAAAAAAAGTTTAAATTAAAATAAATTATAAGCTAATAAAAAAAAGGAATTTGAGTTATTATTAACGAAGTTATTGCGTAGGTAACGGGCAGAGCCGCGTTACGGGTCGTACATAATCCCCCGACGGAGTTTTAACCTTCGCCACGCGAATTATACCATCCTTGCCCGGAAACACCTCTGTGACAACAGCTAGTGTCCAAAACAAGGGATGCGAATTGTCATCCTTAATGATGACTAAGGTACCCACCCTCACAGGTTTCGAAGGCGAGTTCCATTTTTCTCGCTGCTGGAGGGAAGTGAGATATTCTGCACTCCGGCGCTTCCAATAACTTTGTACTATTCTATTCAAGAGTTGATAACGCGTTAGTCTATTGTCTGACAGAGTCAGATCAATAGGTTCAGCGGGCAAAAATTTAAGCGGAGTTACATTTAAAAAATGACTTGGCGTCAATGTGGATGGATCAGAAGGATCCGAAGAGAGAACACAAATTGGCTGTTCAACAGGCCTTTAATTTGTACTAAAATTGTATTAAATTCTTCATAAGTGAGTATCTAAGTTCTGATAGCTTTAAATAAATGAGTTTTAACGGATTTGACATTAGTTTCACTCAAACCGTTGCATACTTATGGATAAAATGTCGGCTATGGATATTCGGGGCAACCTCTTCAGATGGTTTACGTCGTACGTGGTGAATAGGTGCCAGACTGTAGTGCTAAATGGTTATTCATCGAGAGCAATGCGCATCCTTTCGGGTGTGCCCCAGGGATCGCTTCTAGGACCACTCTTGTTCAATATTTTTATCAATGACGTAGCGTGTTGTTTTCAGTGGTCCAAAATATTGCTGTACGCTGACGACATGAAAATCATGAAGCAGATAAGCACTCTCGCAGATGCTCTTGCGCTGCAGGAGGATCTGGACCGATTTCAGAATTATTGCGTAGTGAACTAGCTCGACTTAAATGTGTCCAAGTGCTACACTTGCACTTTTACGCGTAAACCACAGCCTATTGATTATAGTTACACTCTTCGCGATACTCCTTTAACTAGGGTTAACTCTGTCAAAGATTTAGGTGTTACTTTTGACTGTTAACTTCTCTTTGACTTACATATCGACGACAGAAAACGTAATTGCTGTAAGTGGCCAAATCCTAACTTTTCACCAGGGCGAAAAAACTGAGGTAAAAAGAATAAAAAAATATTTATCTCCTAAACGGTGCAGCGTAGAAACATTACATTTGCCACATTACTTTATTATACTAATATTTATTATTACATGTAAAGTTTTTAGTCTGAAAGTTGTTACAAGTAGGTTTTTTACTACTTACAGCATTTGTTGTTTTATATACGGAATGAAAGAACGTCGTAAGTGGTCTACAAATTTGAATGAAATCAGATTGGTTGTATACTATCTCAGTAGCTTAAAATGCTGCTTAAGTGATATTATGAACATCGAGTAACACCAAAGAGATGTAAGTAATGTATTAGAACATTGTATTACAACAATTACTTAATGATTAAAAGTTCAATGATAATGCTGTTAATAGTTTTAAAATTATTTATTGTAATTAAAATTTTTTTATGATACGTGTAACCTTAATTACTGAGTATTATTTATTTTTATGAGGTCAAACATTGGTACTAACTTCACAAGCAATCAAGGAACGCTTTGGATAAATCAAAATAAAATTGGCACCACTAATTAAACCTCTTATATCTAATCTTCTTCGTCAGTATCCGGTAGACATTCTACACATTTTTAATGTACTTTAAAAATCGTTCTTCTTTTATGGATTCTGAGTCTGATGCCATTGAATGTTTTATAATCATTGTATTAGGTTCACTTTTTTTAAATGTTACAACACGTATTTGGGATATCACCAACTTCCTACTTTTTTTTAATGTATCTTAATGAATGAAGTTATGAATGCATTAAGAAGTGTGAGAGCGGGAAAAGCAGCGGGATATGATAAGGTGACAGTCGAGATGCTGAAGGCTGGACATAGCCTCGTAGCAAGTCAGTTGTGCCGCCTATTCAACATGTGTTGGGTTAACTGTCGTGTACCAAATGATTGGTGTAAGGCCGTTATAGCTCCACCTTACAACGGACAGAGCTCGCATCAGGACTGCAAAAACTACAGGGGCATTGCCGGGCTAATGCCTGCTCAGCATCGTCGGCAAACTGTATGCGAAAGTGTTGATTGAGAGAGTTATGAAAGAAACCGATGAGAAAATATGGGATGCACAAGCGGGTTTTAGAAAGGGAATGGGATGTACGGATCAGATCTGTTCCTTGCGAAGCATAGCCGAATATTTTTTGGCCAAGCGTCAAAAGGTCTATGGCGCATTCGTGGATTTGGAAAAGGCCATGAAAAAGTGATGAGGAATGAACTTTGGTCGGTATTGTCTATGTATGGGGTGAGCAGCAACCTTATTCAAGCTCTGAAGTCTCTCTATGAGGACTCCAGCTCTTGCGTGAGGATACATGGGTCATACACAGAATGTTATAGCATCCAAAAGGGTGTAAGACAGAGATGTGTAGCGTCACCATGGCTGTTTAACTTATTCATGGACAGTTAGTTGTGTGCAAGATTTGAAAGAGAAAGAATGTGGTTTAAAAATTAATGAGTTACTCGTCAAATGTCTTCTCTATGCTGATGATCAGGTTTTACTTGTGTCATCGGCAGATGAGTTGCAGGAGATGGTAACAACTATGCATGGAGCTTTTGAGAGGAAAGGAATAAAAGTAAATGTCAGTAAGACAAAAATTATGGTTTTTGAAAGAAATGAATGCGTGAAAGAGTGTAGGATTTGTATAGATGGAGAAAGAGTGGAACAAGTGAATGAGTTCATACATTTGGGAACATTGTTTACGAGAGATGGAAAGCATGAATAATGTTGAACATACACTTTTGCTCAAGTTACGTCGGTACGGTTTTGGCAATAAATCTATAGAACTATTAGAATCTTACTTAACAGATAGGCTGCAGACTGTTGATGTAAATAACGTTAAGTCAAATGGGTCAAACGTCAAGATAGGCGTACCCCAAGGATCAATCTTAGGACCTTTTCTCTTTTTGGTTTATGTCAATGACCTACCTTATATGATCGAGGCACACGCCGGAATAGTATTGTTTGCAGATGATACATCGCTGATATTCAAAGTAGATCGTAATAGTACAGATGCGAATAATGTAAATAATATCTTAAACGTAATTTCAAATTGGTTTTCTGCAAACAACCTATTGTTGAATACAGAAAAAACCAAATGCATTAAGTTTACACTGCCTAATGTGAGGCAAGCTCAGATTGATATCGTGCTGGGGGCGCAAAGGTTAGAATTTGTAAATAGCACTACTTTTCTGGGAATCACAATAGATTCGAAATTGCAATGGGATCACCATATCACTGCTTTGGCCAATAAACTCAGCTCTGCTGCTTTTGCTGTCAGACGGATCAGGCAGTTGACTGACGTAGATACTGCTAGGCTGGTGTACTTTAGTTACTTTCATAGCTTGATGTCCTATGGAATACTACTTTGGGGGAATGCCGCAGACTTAGAAACTATCTTTATATTACAAAAAAGGGCAGTACGTGCCATTTACTGTTTAGGTAAGAGAGATTCTCTTAGGGAACGATTTAAAGATATTAACATTTTAACTGTAGCTTCCCAATATATACTCGAAAATATACTGTATGTCAGAAAAAATATATCTAATTTTACAAAAGTAAGTGACATTACAGACAGAAATCTGCGCAATAAAAATAAACTGCTCCTTCCATGCTATCGGCTCTGCAGAGTTAGTGATTCTTTTAGGGGGGATTGTATACGTTTTTATAATAAATTGCCTGAATCAGTCCTTGGTATGCCTGACAATAAATTTAAAACCTTTGTGAAGACCACCTTATGTAAAAAAGCATACTATAGGACAGATGATTACCTTAAAGACAAAAATGTCTGGCTTGAGCATGGTGCAGGCCCCTCCTAAATTGCTATGCTGTAACTACGGCATAATGTTTAAATAGGTACGCGAACTTCTTTTTTTATTTATTTTTGTTAACTTAGGTTAATTATTTTATTATAAGTTTTTTTTTATATACTTTAATTATCTTGACACGAGACATATGTACATTCGTCCATATTTAGTCTTAAGAACTTACTTTTTTTTTTTTTTTGTAAATTGACGTCCAGAAAATGCTACAGTGGAGTTTGTTGCGCCGTTTCTTCTCCACTGGTGCCTAGGAAGCGGTGGTAAACTTAGTTTTAAGCAGAATTTGACGTCAAAAAGCTGTAGTAGTGCTACACAATTTTGAATAAATACCTTGAGTTTGAGTTTGAGTTTGAGTTTGAAAGAAGAGTAACAGAAAATAGTGTGAATAGAGTGGAAATAGAGTGAATGGGGCACTACACAACTTTATGAGCAGCCGGAAAGTGTCTGAAAAGGCACGACGGGCTGTACTCATCGACGAGTGTTAGTGCCGACTCTTATGTATGGTAGCGGAAGTTGAGTGTGGCAGAAAAAGCATCAGAGTAGGGTGGATGCAGTAGAAATGCGTGCGTTGCGAAGTATTTGTGGATTGACCTTGAGAGATAGAGTGAAAAATAGCGTGATAAGAGATGTAGTGACGAGAAGTGAGAGAGGAATGTTAAGATGGTTCGCACATGTTGTGAGAATGAATGAAAGAAGACTAACGATGAGGCGAGTGTGGATGGTGCCGTCGGAAGGGGAAGACCTAGGCGCACATACCTGGACCAAATCGGGGAAGTGTTAGAAAAGGGGCAGGTGAGGAGTACCCTATACCGACGAGCATGCATGAAAAAATTAATGAGAGCGAATGAAGCGGGAGTAGTATGTCAGGATCGTAGCAAATGGAGATCTGTGATCTCTGCCAACCCCTATGGGAAACAGGCGTGATTTTATGTATGTATGTATGTATCATTAAGAATACCATCAAAATCCATGAAATCTCTTCCTTCAAAATTAATGAATGAATAGCGTAAATCATAGTTTGAACTATATTATTCACGAAATAGAGTACTATAACTGATATTTCACGCAAATTTAAAACCCGTGTAATTGTTGTAAGTGGTATGGTAAATACAGCATTTTTAAATATATGTTATATTTAAAAATGCTGTATTTTAAAACTTATATTGAATGTATGAGTTACGAAAAAGCTGTATGTAATGTCAAAGTAATATTTCCGAATACGTGTAAATGTTGTAAGTAATGTCTGCTTAGAAGCACATACCGCAAGAATGCTGTAAGTAATACGAGTTTCAGATATCCGTACCGCGTAAGTATTAACAACCAAAACCGATTTCGTATCTGCTGTAAGTTGGGTTACAACAAAAATAGAGTATTTTTGTAGATTTACTACAAATTAAACCAAATTTGTTTCAAAACACAGATTGCGTAACTATATTTTTTTTCATAGTAGAAATATGAGACAGCGAACGTTCGACGCGGTATTTTTTTCTCATTCTTACTCTGTATTTAACTCATTTTCGACATTTTGGCTACTTACAGCAATGGTTATAGGAAATACATACGTTTATTTACAGGTTAATGAAATATATACCTATATTATTAAAATAAAACTAAAACTAAATAAAGTAAACCTAAAATACATATTTACAAATAATTCTAAAATATTATTAAAATGCGTCATGAAATTCCTCCGTATCGCATGCCTCTTGCGGTAGCGTTCCCAGAAGGCTGGCAGCATTGCCACGTTGTATGGCAATGCTTAATCTCTGACCTAAAAAGAGGCTAGCCTTCTGGTCACGAGAAGCATCGACCATACGCTTCGCAATCTCCCTGAAGAGATTGCGGGCGCTCGGACCCCATGACCCCAACGTTTCGACTCCAAACGGCACAAATTCGTAATCTCCGATAAGATTAGCGTATTTGCGCCGCTTGAGAGCCTCCGCAGAAGCTGCGGCAGCACCAGGACAGCCAGCCGTGCCAGGTATATGGGTAGGGGCAATGGTGTCAACGCATGTTGCGTCCCACACCAGAGCCCTACCCATCTTCCAAGGCATTAATGACATGCCGTCCGGTCTTTTGCCATCGTCGCGTGCCAAACCGTTAGGTTCTAGCACAGCTGGCACACCGGCGGTGACAAGAGCACGGCGGATTATGTCATTAAGGCTGGCATGCCGTGGAAATCGCCCCGCACTCCTGCAGCACGACAGGCCATGGTGTCCGAGTCTGTCAACAGCCTCTCCACAACGGCATCGATGCGGAGAAACACATGGCGCACCCAACCGTAAGCATGTTGCAATGCGGAAGGTAGTGTCGTCTAACATAGTTCCTACGTTAGACGACGGAAGAGCTTGTAACCAAAGATCCGATTCCCACACTCCAACCGCCAGCAAACGGGCACGCTCAACAGAATTAGAACATGTATTTAGTAAATTTTGTCTTACTAAGCTGCAGAGCGGCCCGTCCCACTGACGCTGTGAGAAAAGGTTCCTTGGGAGATCGGTGTTTGGACATGCAATTTTCCAAGCATTCACTGCATCAGCCTTACACAATACTTCAGAATTAACTAGTGTAGGTGCAAGAATTTTCCTGGTTAATTCTTCCGTACTGTAATCGAATGAATATAGGTGTAGTAGCAGTATTTTATGCGTGATTCACTTTGAAATAAAAAGGTATATAAGCGATGAGGACGAAATAAAATATAAATGGCGGGTGCGTTGGCGTGGTGAGTTTTTTCAGATAATAATTGCGTAAATGATGGGATAATGCTTGAGTAAATAATATGCGTGAGTGATTGGTATTGAGAGGAGAGTATAATTTATGCGGATTGAGGAGATTAATTAGTTATCCGGGACGGAGGACCAAAACTTGGAGGGAATCAGTGCCTACCTACTGGTGGTTTAATCGGCGGCTTGGATCACCTCTGAAGTCTTTGCGGTGACGGCTTTCTTGCTGAACACAGATCACTTGGTCGTGAAGTTTTAAATGTTCATGAGGCGGTTATATTAAATTTTAGAGATTTAGCACGTCACAAAATTAGCGAGTATCGCCGCGGCACCGCGGGTTGAGAGCACGGTTGTTCTTTGGGCACTGACTTTGGTAGGGAAACGGAAGTTGGAATGAATGAGTAGTGTTGCCCTACGAAACATGCGTTTTGTTATGCGTAATAAAAATGTGTGATATGGAGTGAGTTGTAAGCGTTTAGTTGACATATAAAATAAAATAAATTAAATATTCACAATTGCGCAGCCACTATGCTTTACGACGTCCAGCCTGGGCAAAATTTTGCTAACGGTAATGTTAACGGTACACGTTCAGTAGAATCTGTGCTTTCGATGGGCGTTCCTCAGGGTCCGATACTTGGATCATTTTTATTCCTAATATACATAAATGACATTATTAAATTTAAATAAAATTGCTAACTATACTACTAACAATAGAAAGCAACAAAATAATTACGACAAAGTGAACGTCGCGGTGGATATGCGGAGTTATGCGTAAAGATCGCATGAGGAATTCTCGCATCCGCGGCAGCCTTCATTTCCGTGACATCGCACATAAAATGCAAAAGAGCAGCCTCCGCTCCGCCACGTCTTGCGGAAACCGCCCAGCTACATGGGTAACAAATATCTGGCAATGGTGGCCCCACCAGGTCCTGGCAGAAGGGGTAGGCCCAAGAAGTGCTGGCTTAACGTCGTGTAGGGTGATATGCGTGCAAACGGCCTCACTACGTAGGACGCCCAAGATCGTGCGAAGTGGAGGAGGAAGAGCTGGAAGGCAGACAGCTGAGCTCCGAGGGCACCGTGGCCTCGGATGCTATCAGGAATAACGCCTTTATGTTAATACCAGCGCTGTCCGCCTGCACTACAACGAACTCTGTGTGTGTGTGTGTGTGTGTGTGCGTGTGTGTGCGTGCGTGCGTGTGTGTGTGTGTGTTTCAGTGTGCGTGAATAGTGATTATTTGATGAATGTAAGTAAAAATTCCGTGCTATTTCAATCCTGAAGCAAAAGCCAATCTGTTACATTAGCTTTAAGTGTATAAAGGTTAAGGGCTTTTATATTAAGCTGTTTGTGGATTTGTTTTATATAAATATTAGGTCCTTACATATGAAATTGGCGTTTTTCGTACTGGCCACTTTAATCACGATTTTCTCCTCTTTGGTAAGGAAATTCAAATTTGTACAGCTATTTATTCATGTATTTGTGCTTCGATGACCGTCATTCATTTGTTTTTTTTCTTCTGTTTTTTTCTGTTTGCGTCACTCATTTTACAAAATGGAAAAGTTAAAATATCGCATTATTTACGAATACGAGTTCATTTCAGCGTATCCATCGCAAACCACGTCCGAATTAGCTGCAGGCTGCGGTGTTAGTGATAAAACTGTTTTAATTGGGAAGATTAAAAAGCTTGAAAGGTGGGTACCTCACGAATTGACTGAAGCAAACCGGCAAACGCGCGTCAACTGCTGCGTTACATTACTGAACCGGCACAATAATGAAGGTATTTTAAACCGAATCATTACCTGTGATGAAAACGATTACGATAGTCGGAAGCGCTCAGCGCAATGGTTGGATCCTGGCCAGCCAGCCAAATCCTGCCCCAAGAGAAAATGACCCCAAAAAAGTTACTTGTGAGCGTATGGTGGACTAGTGCCGGTATTGTTCATTACAGTTTTCTCAAATCTGGCCAGACTATTACGGCTGATGTCTATAGTCAGCAATTGCAAACAATGATGGAAAAGCTAGCGGCTAAACAACCTAGGCTGGTCAATCGCTCCACGCCACTGCTGCTCCACGACAACGCTAGACCACACACCGCACAACAGACGGCTACCAAATTAGAAGAGCTTCAATTGGAATGTCTAAGACATCCTCCGTACACCCCGGACCTTGCTCCAACAGATTGCCATTTTTTTCGAAATTTGGACAACTTCTTGCAAGGGAAAAAATTCAACTCTAATGGGGCAGTCCAAATCGCCTTCACAGATTTTATTGATTACCGTCCGACTGGTTTTTTTAGTAAAGGGATCAATGAACTACCTATGAGATGGCAAAAGTGCATAGAAAACAATGGTTCATACTTTGATCAATTAAATATATTATACTAACTTTTGCCCGCGGCTCCGCCCGCGTGGATGTCGGTTATCGCAACCAAACATAGCCTATGTCCTTTCTTAAGGTCTAATCTACCCATGTACCAAATTTCATCAAAATCGGTTCAGTGGTTTAGGCGTGAAAGCGTAACATACAGACAGACAGACAGAGTTACTTTCGCATTTATATAATAATAACTAGCTTTTGCCCGCGGCTCCGCCCGCGTGGATGTCGGTTATCGCGACCAAACATAGCATATGTCCTTTCTCAAGGTCTAACCTATCCCTATACCAAATTTCATCAAAATCGGTTCAGTGGTTGAGGCGTGAAAGCGTAACATACAGACAGACAGACAGAGCAGACAGACAGAGTTACTTTCGCATTTATAATATTAAGTATGGATATGGATTTAAAAAAATTCGACTTTTTGTTCCTCCCATACAAAACGCCAATTTCATATGTTAGGACCTAATATTATATTATATAAACTTAGAACAAAGTGTTGATGTTCGGCGAAAGTGGTTTTATGTGGTACCCCTGGAATTATGTCAATACGTCTTCTGGGGTTTGAAGTTACCGTGAATTCTCTGGACTGATTTTAAGATGTATAATTGACGCACGGTGAGAACCTTGCAGTCAGTGTAGACACTGGTTGTAGGATAAAGGCGGGGTTTACACAGCATAGTTTTGAGAACTGCTTTCTGTGCTCGTTCTACCTACAAGAAATGCGAGATACACGCTCCACCCCAAACCGTGATTCCGTAGCAGATTATCGATTGGCAAAGAGATAGGTAAACCAACTTTAGTGTATCAAAGTTTGCAGAAGCTCTGAGAGACCTAAAAATACGGATAAGGCGTATCACTCGCATGGTAAGAGTATCTATTCGAAGTTTCCATTTAAGCCCATTATCTATGTGTAACCCTAGATACTTCACACATTCCGTTCGATTTATCGCCATACATGAGCACTTTGAAGGAGTATGGGGTGAGTCACAGGAATGGGTAACAATAGTAAAGGTGTTAGAAGGCTGAGTAACCCGATTGATCGAAAAAGGTATGAAAGAAGTTTTGTTTAAGTTTAGTGATAACAAATTCTTATTAAGCCAACGCATGATTGTGGATAGGGCATATTCAGCCTTGTCCTTTACGACTTACCAGTTGTTACCACTAACAATAATTGAAGTGTCATCTGCATAAGAATAAATCTTACACCCCGGGATGGAAATTTTGCAAAGATCGTTCATATAAATCAGGAAAATCGTCGGGCCCATAATACTTCCCTGAGGTATTCCAAAAGAAACGGTTTGTTCATCACTGTATGTAGAGGCTACCTTGACTCGTTGGGTACGGTTTCTTAAATAATCCCTAAAGATCTCCAAGGCTATCCCTCTCACACCAATGTGTTCGAGCTTAGCCAAGAGTCTTGGAACAGAGACTGTGTCGAAAGCCTTCGATAAGTCGAGGAAAATGCCAAGGCATCTAGTTCTGTTGTCAAGGGTTCTTGCAACAGTTTGAGTCCGATCCAAAAGAGCATCTTCTGTAGACACACCATTTCGGAAGCCATATTGGTTGTCGGCTAAAATGTTGTATTTCTGAAGAAAGTTCTTTAGATTTTTATTTAGAATCTTTTCTAAAACTTTAGATAGCGAGGGCAAAACCGAAATGGGTCTATAATTGTCAACACAGTCTCTGCTCCCACCCTTAAGAACAGGATGAACAACAGCTGTCTTGAGGCAATCGGGGAAAATACCCTCCTGGACACAGAGATTAAAAATGTGAGTTAAAAGAGGTACCTCTACATGACTACACATTTTGAGTAGGGTGGACGATATACCATCCCAACCAACGGCAGAATCACCACGGAGTTGATGTATGATGGAGTACACATCATTCTCGTCGACGTGTTCTATCGCTAAAGAGTTTAACGGTGGAGATTGACCATCACTGACCAGAATGGTGTCACCGTTTGGGGTTTTATTTGAATCAGAGACTATTTTCGCCGCCATATTACTGCCTATATTGGTAAAGTAAGAGCAAATCTGGTTTAGTGACTTTTTAGGGCATTCATCCAATTTTAATAGTTCGCGAGGGCATGAACGCGGTTTACCGGTCCCAGTAATATCCCTAATTGTCCTCCGCATGCCTTTAGGATTATTTTTTGTTTTTTCCAGTTCACTTTTTTCAAATGCAATTTTAGTTTACGTAATAAGGTATTACAGAAATTTCGGTATCGCTTGTATATAATTTTCAGTATTAAATCATCCATTTTTTGAGGATACGCTGTCTCCTTGAAATATAAACTTCCTTGGAATTTTTAGCTACTAAATCCGATATTGAAGACACAAGGGTATTCATAGCTATATTGGGATCCTTTATTTTATAAATTTCTGAATAGTCCATAGTTTCTATGTCCTTGGTTATAGCCTCAAGTTCCTGTTGTATAACGATATTACCAACTTTAGAACGAGCTAGGTTAGCATTCTTTAAACTCTAATGGGTCTATGGTCCGTAATATGCGAATCCAGGACCAAGGTAGTAGAATAGAAATTAGTTTTTAATAAATAATGGTCCAGACCAGACAGTTATCGAATCTAGTTTATTTTTATTTTTATATATTTATCAAATTACATAGTGCAGGTATAAATAAAGGTATAGTAGTATTTATAAACCACTAAGGTTTGTGCTAATACTACCAGATCCATACTTACAACACGATTATTTAGTTGTTATCTTACTTAAATAATATAATTGACAAGGTAGGTAGTACACAGTTATATAAGAAATATAAGCGGATACAAGGATAGGTACAATAACAATGATTCTTCATAGTCTGCAGAAAGTGTGATTTTAGTTTAAACTTAACATTACAGTCCGTCAAATCTAAGAAGTACCGTTTGACAGTTCTGACAATTGAATGATAGGGATGGGTGATACGGGGCCCTACGGGGTCAAGGATGAAGAAAACGATTGGTACGAGATCTACAACTTTAATCCGTAGGTCCTGCTATAACAATAATAAAACTACTCTAAGACAAGGTCGAGTGTCGGTTCGGGTACAAGGTCACGTCACTATAAACGGCAGGCTGAGTAATGCACTCTACTTGGGGTTCCGGGCTGGTCCCGTGCGAGTGTGACGTTGTCTTCCCCTCAAGGTCACCAGGCTTCGCAGCTGCAAGTTCGATCCGCGGGGTCGTCGCCAAGGCCGTCTTCCAGACGGTACGGAGCGGGCAGGCAACCTCAGCTGGTTCGGAGGCGGGCTGGTACGGTGCGGTGAAACTATTCCAGCCGGTATACAGTTGGACACCGGTATTCCAGCCGGTACCAAGTTCTGGGGAGACAACCACCGATTAGGCACTGGTGCGTGAATCCAATGCACAGCGCCGGGCCCCAACGTATAATTTTCTACATGGGCCCTAAGGTCGGCGGCGCTGTACAATGGTAGGTACACATAACACAAATTACACAATAAACAAAGAAATAAAACTGGATTGTTCCGGAATTAATAATCGTAAGTACGTCTGTAACCCCGTTAACCACGGTTCAATCAACCATAAATAAATGGTTCAGTAATACTTAAACTATAATACATATATAAGCTGAACCGTGGATTTAAAACGAGATTAAAATTCGACAATTTACATATTTTAAAAATGTGGGTATCCATAGAAAATTATGGCGAGATATCACCGTGTTGATTTTTCTCTTAGAATATGAACAATCAAACATTACAACTAATTGAATAGTTCTTAAGCAATTACTATATTCGGCTGTCTGTCGACATGTATACTCGCGACATATATTATGGACACACTTCATACAATAACTTTCTTACAACATTTTAACGATTACGATGTTAATCACAGTTTACTTTAAATTTAATTTAATTACATTTACACAAAGACAAACTACAGCTAGGTAACTACCGAACTCCCGACCGCAGGTAGGCAGGTACTAAAAATGAGCTATCATCACGCTTAGCTCCTAGGGGCTAAGCAGGAATGTTACACGCGAATGAAGCTGTTATTTTACGTTATTATTTTCGTGACTATCGTTTAATACTCGCGCACTGTTTATTAAGGACACTAGACTTACCCCTTATGTTGGGAACTGCTTACTTAACAAAAATAGTAACTAGTATAACCTTATAATAGAACTAGCAGAATCTAGACTATATGTTATCTAGGTTTTAAGGTTGACGTTCACGTTCAGATTATTACGTTCCGCCGTGAAGTCTCGCGATAGAATGAGGTCTGCCGTCTGCCTCGGCGCGAGCGCGGGGCGTGTTTTTTTTTCTTGTTGTCGATTAGTGTTGTGCTCGATCGATTCTCCGTTTGACGGAATGCGCTGATTGGTTATCAATGCGTGTGACTCATTTTATATGCGCGTTAGCACGATGCATTACCTTAAAAGGTAATGACCGCGTTCACCACCCAGTGATGGGGGTACGCGCCGCAATCGCGAGCTACCGGTATTTACCGTTTATTACTGCTATGTTCAAATGTTTTCATTTTTTATTACCGGAACCAGTGTTCACGTAACAATACCCGACGAACTGGGAGAAGGATTTTTACTGGGGGAACAGTGAAAATCCGCCTGAAACAAACCCTCTGGAACGAGGTCATTGGCTTCAATGCAAGCAAAACCCTTTCATACAACCATACAGAAACACAGACACACCACCTAACATACACCTATCACACCAAGTCTTCCTCCCGCGGAGGTAGGAAGACGAACCACACATACCTTGTCCGGCCCTATCCAACCTGATGGGACGTACCACTTGCGATTGAGGTGTTAAGTTTGGCGCCAGCTTTCCTCGACGGTACATTGCAAACCACTTGAAGCTAACCTACCGGCAACAGAGTCACTAACCGCTCTGACGTGCTATAGAACCCAGGGAGAACATAAGTCTCCCTCAGATAAAAAAGACTTCACACTAAGGAAGCTTTTATACACAGTGAAGGCTTATTTTTAACCCAGCGGTTACCTCAAGCCTAGGTTGACAATGCTAAGTACGAGACCACTAAAACGGTGTCAAAATGATTAATTATGAACTGAAATCAACTAAATTAACAAGATTATTTAATATATAAACTACATAAACCAATATATGCACGAGATGATCGGTGCTTACGGGCTTACCCTAAGTGCGTAGTTACTCTGGATCATCAATTCCTACAGACCGCATAACGACTGCAACAGGAATGACGGTGGTCTACAACCCAGCTCGAGTTTTGCACTAAACTCTACCACATGTCTTTTTACATATCTTGCTACCGCAGATAGTAGAAACAAAAACAATAAAAAAAACGTAGTTGTGCTTCCCTCCAACCACTGACCGTTCACCTAGGTATACCTTTCCACGTAGCTCCTAGCTAACCTAAGGCATCGGATATAAACTACGGTACTTGGCAACGAACAATGGGGAAAGCCGGATGGTTGGAACAACGAGACTAAACATAGTACCACGTAGTTACCCTACAATAAAAATAAAAATAAAAAATAAAAATTTACAAAATATGAGGATGTCATTTCGTCCTTTACGTAAACGTACCTTTACTTTACGGTCCGCCATGATTCTAAATTAAGCTTCAGTGAGCTACATAGTCAAAAATAATCTACTCGAAGTAGCTGAGTTGGGAGAGGTCCCTCCTCTATAACTAACATACTAAAATTTGTTTCGATACTAAAATTCGTTATCTACTTAATATTCGATAGCTAGAATACAATTATCTCAATACCTGGTCGCGAGTTCGGCAATCATGGTAGTATAATATTAAAATAATTCCTGTATGGGAAGACAGACACAAAATATTTGGGTACCCTCCCTTGTGCTCGGGGACTCTAAAAAGAAGAAAAAAAAAGGAAAAAATTTTGGAAGGTGGGTTGCTTAAAACCCTTGGTTTTTGGTGGGCTCCTACCACCTGCCTAACCCAATGAGAGGCAACTGGATGCTTTCTAAGCTGTTTTTTCACTCCCGATCCAGTACAGGAGTGAGCACAAAAGACAGTACCCTTACACACATACAAAGTAGCGCAACCGCTCACAGTAATCGACGTGGACGTATACCCTACAGACACTCTTTTTGTTCGGGCGCCAATGATACGGGGCCCTACGGGGTCAAGGATGAAGAAAACGATTGGTACGAGATCTACAACTTTAATCCGTAGGTCCTGCTATAACAATAATAAAACTACTCTAAGACAAGGTCGAGTGTCGGTTCGGGTACAAGGTCACGTCACTATAAACGGCAGGCTGAGTAATGCACTCAACTTGGGGTTCCGGGCTGGTCCCGTGCGAGTGTGACGTTGTCTTCCCCTCAAGGTCACCAGGCTTCGCAGCTGCAAGTTCGATCCGCGGGGTCGTCGCCAAGGCCGTCTTCCAGACGGTACGGAGCGGGCAGGCAACCTCAGCTGGTTCGGAGGCGGGCTGGTACGGTGCGGTGAAACTATTCCAGCCGGTATACAGTTGGACACCGGTATTCCAGCCGGTACCAAGTTCTGGGGAGACAACCACCGATTAGGCACTGGTGCGTGAATCCAATGCACAGCGCCGGGCCCCAACGTATAATTTTCTACATGGGCCCTAAGGTCGGCGGCGCTGTACAATGGTAGGTACACATAACACAAATTACACAATAAACAAAGAAATAAAACTGGATTGTTCCGGAATTAATAATCGTAAGTACGTCTGTAACCCCGTTAACCACGGTTCAATCAACCATAAATAAATGGTTCAGTAATACTTAAACTATAATACATATATAAGCTGAACCGTGGATTTAAAACGAGATTAAAATTCGACAATTTACATATTTTAAAAATGTGGGTATCCATAGAAAATTATGGCGAGATATCACCGTGTTGATTTTTCTCTTAGAATATGAACAATCAAACATTACAACTAATTGAATAGTTCTTAAGCAATTACTATATTCGGCTGTCTGTCGACATGTATACTCGCGACATATATTATGGACACACTTCATACAATAACTTTCTTACAACATTTTAACGATTACGATGTTAATCACAGTTTACTTTAAATTTAATTTAATTACATTTACACAAAGACAAACTACAGCTAGGTAACTACCGAACTCCCGACCGCAGGTAGGCAGGTACTAAAAATGAGCTATCATCACGCTTAGCTCCTAGGGGCTAAGCAGGAATGTTACACGCGAATGAAGCTGTTATTTTACGTTATTATTTTCGTGACTATCGTTTAATACTCGCGCACTGTTTATTAAGGACACTAGACTTACCCCTTATGTTGGGAACTGCTTACTTAACAAAAATAGTAACTAGTATAACCTTATAATAGAACTAGCAGAATCTAGACTATATGTTATCTAGGTTTTAAGGTTGACGTTCACGTTCAGATTATTACGTTCCGCCGTGAAGTCTCGCGATAGAATGAGGTCTGCCGTCTGCCTCGGCGCGAGCGCGGGGCGTGTTTTTTTTTCTTGTTGTCGATTAGTGTTGTGCTCGATCGATTCTCCGTTTGACGGAATGCGCTGATTGGTTATCAATGCGTGTGACTCATTTTATATGCGCGTTAGCACGATGCATTACCTTAAAAGGTAATGACCGCGTTCACCACCCAGTGATGGGGGTACGCGCCGCAATCGCGAGCTACCGGTATTTACCGTTTATTACTGCTATGTTCAAATGTTTTCATTTTTTATTACCGGAACCAGTGTTCACGTAACATGGGATGAAAAAATCGATTACTATAATATCCGAACTTTAAGAGATCGATTACTATAATATCCGAATTTTAAGAAATCAATTGTTATAATTAAATAAAAGAAATGTTTAGGATATTTTTTTATTCACTACTAGTACTAGTATCGTCGTCTTCGTCATCATCGTCATTTAAATTAATGACCAGTTGATTGTCCATTACATTATCAAAGTGTACGTCTCTTTCGAAGTCGTCCATTATTATTTTCTTTGTTTTTTGTACTACTTTACTCCAATCTTCCTGTGTAACTTGGGCACATGCTTCCTTTAATAAACCTTCCATTTTCTTGACACTGAAGGGTGGTTTTGTGTTGTGTCTTGCTGCATAACCTGTAAAACAATAATGTAACTATTTGATAGCAGACGAAAACCATTGTTTAAATTATAAATGTTAGAAGTACTCGTGTTATTATTATAATATTATAAAATATTACCTTTAACTTGGGCCCAAATCAGTTCAATGGCATTATATTGGCAATGGTACGGAGGAAGTCGTATGACTTTGTGCCCGTGCTCTTCGGCCAATTGGTCAATTACATATGTCGGTTTTGGTGGTTTATGCAGTTTCACTAACTGTAATAATTCAGCTTTTAATAGTGACATGTCGGCATCCACTCCTTTTCTTTGCAGCCATGCCACCAAATCTGCTTTCTTATTGGCTGACGTAGGTGCTTTATCAATTTGCACAGAGTGGTATGGGGCATTATCCATTATAATTGTGCTGTTAGGAGGGATATTCTGTAATAAATTTAAGAACCACTCTCGGAACCTTACTGCGTCCATTTCTTCATGATACTCTTTAGTGCTTTTGGATTGGAAAGCTAATAAAGAGTTTTCCACGAAGCCTGTAGACGCTGACCCAGCATGGCATATTATGAGGCGTCCACCTTTTCCTATCGGCACCTTCGAGCACGAAGCTTCAGAATCATCAGTCCATGTTTTCGGCACAGAATGGTTGGAATTTAGCCAAGTTTCGTCCAAAAATATTACATTATCCCAGTTTATAATTTGTTTAACTTCGCGCAGGAAAGTTAGTCGCTGCATAATTATGTCATGTCGCTCCATAACAATTTTTCGTTTGTCAACTTTTTTGTATCTGAAGCCAATTCCTGTTATTACCGTTCTCAACGACTCTATGCTTCCCTTATACAGCCCGGCATCTTTTAAAGTTGCACATAACTTTGCCAATGTTGGAAATTCGCCTCTTGTAAAATACCCGTATATATGGTTTCTAATAGCATGACTATCGAATTCATCGATGCCTGTCACAGGTTTATTTCTTTTTCGTTTTTTCGGTGTGTGAAGTACGTTACTGTCACTCCCCGAAGGCCCATATTTTTCACTTAATATTTTGCCAACGGTGCGGCTACCAATACCGAGAGCTTCACCGACGCGATCCCGAACTTGTGTAACTGGCAGTAGAAGTCCACCATTTTGAGATTCACGCTCAAAATACTCGTGTAATTTCACCACCAATTCACGAGCCTGGCTGTTCAAAGTACGTCCTCTTTTCGACATTATTAATAAACACTTGCTTAGTTCGGAGTCCAGTATAAATATTGCCAAGGTAAACGGATAAAGAATGATCAGTCCAGAAAAGTAATAGCCAAGTCACAAATTGTAAAACACAAACGAGAAAGCAAGTACGCGCACAGTCAGCTTCCAAGATGGCGAGAGACTGCTGACGCCGAACCGACCGAGCGGACCGCGTGCGCTTGTAGTTGGCAGTGTTGCCAGAAAAAAAAAATTGTAGAGACTTGGACACCTGCGATTTTGCCTATTGACCTAAAAATAATTAAATTAATTTATTTTAGGGTATCTGTGTATTCAGTGCATTATGCGGTCGCGCAGTAACGTCGTTAATTTATAACATCAGGCAACAACATTTTTGTGAATGGGTTCTACATACCTTATTTTTATTAGTTTTAGACGTAGAAATAAGACTTAGAAGAAAAAATTGTAATTGTAAAATCAATGGATGTGCTTGTTAAAAATTTGTTTATTTCTCTGTAATATGCAAACCCATACTATCATACACAAAAATAAATGTAAAAAACACTATCCCTGACTCCATTTACTATTTCGACAGCGTTAGCGCGAGAAACCCCGACTTATTTGGGCGCGAAAATCAAAAATCGACAAATCGCTTTCGACAACTTTTTATAGAAGCAAATATATTTGATTTATAAATACGTATTTTTGGTGAATGGGTTTTATCTCATATTTTACGATTACATAACTATTTAGTTATGTAATCGTAATATGTGAGATAAATCCCATTCACATGAAAAAATATTTGTTTGGTTGTCAAGTGTAATTTGTAAATAATACATTCGATTTTTCGTATATGTAAACGATTTTTTTGCATACAAGTGTATCCGAAGAGTCGCAACACTACGTGCAGTGACCTAACTACGTAACTTTGTAATGAGGTCAAGAATATAACTATTAGAAATTATTTACTGTGTAAATATGTGTTATTTTGCTTTGTTTGAAAGTTTTCAATTACATTTAGATATTAAGAATTGTACATTTTTAGATACAATAATGAAATCTTTCTAAATTCATGGTTTTATGAAAAAGGTTATCGAAACTGAATAATGTACGTATGAACAAAGTTGTTTCGGTTTGAAAAATATGAAACGTCAAACGGTACCTCTTAGATTTGATGGACTGTAGTGGGTGATATTATTTTTCTTAAATCGGGAGGTAGTTGATTTATAAGGCGAGGGAGTAGATATGCAGATCTGCGTTCACCGTACATATTGTTAGCGCGTACCGTGCATAGTTGGTTTCGAGCGACGACCCTCGTGTATATAGGATGTTGGATTTTATTTTGTAACTGTTCATTAAAAAATTGTTCTTAAGTTGATGCGTAGGTAGGAGACCGTGGGAAGCATTCAAAAGGAGATATTCAAGAGCGTAGTTATCTTTTGAACCCTGTACAATGTTAATATTAATATCTCCTGTAAGAATTATATCAGAATAGTGTGCAAGCTCCTTATATATACTATCAAGGATAGCAGAGAATCCGTCCATGTGTTGACAGGAGGGGAACGAAGGGGAGCGATATATTGCCACTATCGCAATCTTCTCACCCACCTCACATATAAGACAAGAGGCATAGGTAAAGAAGGGTACCCGGACTGTAACATTCAGCCCTTCTTTGGCATTCGATGCTATATCGGTATCGTAAGGAGGCGCGGGAGCAGGGACGGGAACCTGAGCCCGAAGAAATTCGGGCCGTGAGGTCTCAGCTCCACAGGGACATGGTAGCGGAATGGGAGCTACGACTTGGGCGACCAAGCGCAGGGCACGCCGTAATAGCGGCGGTAAGACCCATCATGGAGGAGTGGCTGGAGAGGCCACACGGCAGCCTCTCGTACCGGCTGACGCAGGTGATTACCGGACACGGGTGTTTCGGGAGTTACCTGTGTCGGATCCGGAAGGAGCCAACGTCCGAGTGCCATCACTGTGATGCGAGCGAGGACACAGAGCTGCACACGCTGACCGAGTGCCCGGCGTGGGACACGCCGAGGCGGGTCCTAGTGGCGGCTCTAGGGGTGGGAGTCCTCACACTCGTCACATTGCTCACAGCGATGGTACGATGCGCAAACGCTTGGGGTGCGGCCGCCTCCTTCTGCGAGCAAGTAATGCTCGAGAAGGAGGCGGCCGGTCGGGTCCGGA
Source organism: Eilema sororculum (assembly GCA_914829495.1). Classification (NCBI taxonomy): domain Eukaryota; kingdom Metazoa; phylum Arthropoda; class Insecta; order Lepidoptera; family Erebidae; genus Eilema; species Eilema sororculum. Next base: position 25,070,919 of record OU618536.1, read on the forward strand.
CCAGACTCCGGGCCCTGGAAGCCCGTGCAGAGCGAAGGCGAACCGGACGTCGGAGGTCGCAGAACGACCTCCGTCCTCCATGAGCGCTGGCCTGAGGGTGACCGGTGGAGCCGCCTGTCACCCTAGCAGAAGCAGGCCGCGGCGGCGGCGCAAAGTGCGCCTCCCCGTAACCGGGGCTAGATGGGGACATTTTGGTCCCCACAACCCGAAGGGGGCCGTCTCGAAAGAGATGGTCCTGGGTCTGCCGGGGTGCGAGAGATATGCTTTTGGCAATCTCACCTCCGGCAGCCAAGGACCCAAGACGGCGTGCGTTTTAGTCGGTTCGAGTCCGACATAACCGCCTCCACCGGCTCCGAGGGGGTGGTATCCGTGGGGATTTTTCGCACGATAAAAAAAAAAAAAAAATGCCCTTCTTTGGCATAAATTACAACACCATCATTTTGGTTATAAATGTTATTTGTAGCGTGTGGCTGATAACCCGGTAGGACAGGCAGATTATTGGCTTTACTCAACCAGCACTCCGTGAGCACCAAGATATCATAGACAATTTTAGTTGAACATATTGCGGAGGTGGAAGTAAGACACCACAGTTGGTTAACTTGTTTATTCCTACTTGTTATTATAGCTATAGAGTGGGGACTGGCAACAAGTGTCACGTACATAGGTTTGTGCATTGTTGCACTTTTGTTGTTATGGCAGAGGACGTGATTTCTTATTTGTGTCAATAAGAACTGAATTTATTTCCTTATAGAAATCACGTCACCTGATCATGACTGCCATATAACTCCCCCTTAAATAATTTCTATGTGTTGTGGTGCTGTATTGCGTGCTGTAGTGCTGCGGTGCGTTTCTTCTTCGATGTGACGGTATCTTTTCGTATGATGCGCTGATTTGATTGTATCACACGTTATTCACGTCCCTTATTGCCTTGGTAATCCTCTCTTTCATCGTTTTAGACGCCTTTCTTACCAAGGCAATGATAGTTATCACAATGGTCGTTGTCACGATGATTGCCACAAGTATGGTGATCCACATCTTGATGCTCTCTAGTGCATCTTGATGATGTAAGATGGGCATGTTGTTTTTCGGTGCTTGGCTGGATGTTATTTTGCACCATACTTAGCTGCTCCTTTTGATGAGTTGCACTGTTTCCCATGTTGCTTGTATGTTTGCTCTTGTACTGGGCGTACTTGGTAGTGATTCAGTAGTGATGTATGCCATTATTGTCTAGTTGCATCTTTTTATACTATAATCTGAAGCGGACAGTGGGGCGCGATATTCTTCCCGTACTTGTTATTTTTATGTTTAAGTTCTTGTCTGTTTTATCTTGATCTTCGGGTGTTTTCTTATCTTCCTCGCTAATCAAGAATGCTGGTTTCAGTCTATCTATTGACACGTTTGTTTCCTTGCCGTTTCGCTGTATCGTGAATACTTTGTCGTCACGTTTTATCACTTGGAACGGTCCGTTATAGGGTGGTGTCAATGTTGGGCGCAGTTTATCGCAGCGCAAGAATACGAGTGTACAGTCAGCTAACCGTGGGTGGACGAATATGTTTGTTATCGAGCTCTGTCGTTGTGGGATTGATGTCATGTATGCGATGTTTTCTCTAATTTTCTCTACGAATTGAGTATACGTAGTGCTTTTAGAAGATTCGCCAAAATATGCTGCAGGTAATTTTATTGTTGTTCCGTAAACCAGTTCGGCTGCTGAGTAACCAGTGTCTTGTCGAGAGCTGGTACGCAACCCGAATAATACCGATGGTAATTCTTGTGTCCAATATACTGTGTTTCCTCTTGCCATCAAAGCTGCTTTCATAGTTCTGTGCAGTCTTTCTACTTTGGAGTTTGCTTGAGGGTAATATGGCGTAGTACGGATTTTTGCAATTCCCAGGAATTTGGTTAGGCTTCTAAATAGCTCAGACTCGAATTGTCGTCCTTGGTCTGTCGTGATATAGTTGGGACATCCGAAGCGTGTGATCCATCCTTCGTATAGGGTTTTGGCTATTGTTTCGGCTGTTATGTCCGAAATTGGAAATGCTTCTGGCCACGACGTACAACGATCGATTTATCGTTACTATGTACCTCTTGTTTTCTGACGTCCAGAGGGGTCCCACAATATCCATGTGAATGTGGCTAAATCGTTCTGCTGGCATAATTTTTCCTAGTGGTGAGACTGTGTGGCGATGAACCTTTGATTGCTGGCACTGTAGACAGGTTTTACACATTTCGTAAATGTCCTTGTGCATGTTTGTCCATACGTAATGTGACGCAATTAGCTTTTTTGTAGTATTTTCCCAGGGTGACTCATGTTGTGAAAGCTATCAAAAATTGTTTTTCTGAACTGATATGGCAGATATGGCCTTGTTGTACCGGTAGATCTATCACAATAAATTTTTACATTATTGTTTTGTACTGGTACCAGTACCATTCTTAATGACCTGTTTTGTCTCAGTTTTGCTAACTCTGGGTCACTGTATTGATGTTTTCTAACTTCTTGCCAGTTGAGGGTTTGAGGTAGGTCTATAGTTTCAATTACTCGTAATAGCGCGTCGGCCACGACGTTTTCGCTGCCTGTTACGTGCTGTATGTCTGTGCTAAATTGTGCGATGTATTCTAAATATCTTATTCTTTTAGGGGACTCGTCCACTGATGCCTTCTTGTCGAATGCATGAATCAATGGCTTATGGTCCGTGTAAATTGTAAATATGCGACCTTCTATTAGTCGTCTGAAGTGTTTTATCGCCATATAAATGCCCAATAGCTCTCTATCGTATGTGGAATATTTTGTCTGTGCTTCGCTCAACCCCTTTGAAAATAATGATATCGGCTTCCATTTTCCTTGGACTTTTTGTTGAAGGACGGCGCCTACGCATTTTAAACTAGCATCTGTCATGATGGCTAGCGGTGCGTCCATTTCCGGGAACGCGAGGATTGTGACATCTCTTATGTCCTGTTTACAGGTTTCAAATGCTTGGTTAGCTTCGATATTCCACTCGATTGGAGTATTATCGTTCTTCTTGGAGTTTATTAAGTATTTGTTGAGCGGAGCTTGGTGTCTTGCTGCGTGTGGGATGCTATTTCTGTAGAAGTTCATCATTCCCAAAAATCGGCATAGCTCCTTTACTACCTTTGGTTTAGGGTATTCGCTTATTGCTCGTACTTTCTCAGACGTAGGAGTGATTCCTTGGCTCGTTATATCGCACGCCTAGATAAAGACTAACACAACTCAAAATGTCACTTTTTTCAGAAAACGAAAAAAACGTTTAATTCTATTTGTAATGGCAATGCCGCCAGCCTACTGGCCACCCTCCCGGTTGACGTCGATGGGGAGGAATTCTTTGACGCCTGAACCTACAGTTTTGCACATACCTTTATATTTTTATTTATAATAATTATTATATTACTTAAATTATGTACATAAAAGTTGAAAAAAAGCTATTGTTTTGTAGTAATTTTTTTGGAAAGCTTTAAATCTATAATGGTGTGTAAATAAACAATTAATTATGTTATTGATAAACGGTTTCATGAAATAGCACAATAACTCTAATCATCCAATTTTTGAGTTAGACTAGTAATCATGACTAAATATTTGTTCAATTATTTTACTAACTCAAATTATGTTGATGTTATTGATTTTTTTTATTAATGCAGTCTTATTCTGTTTATTTTCTAACTAATCTCTATCAATATTAGTAGTGTATATCTATTATAACGTAAGTACAATGTTGAAAAAAAAACTATTATTACTAGAAAAAATATTATTTTTATTAATTATTTAATTGATAAACCAATAAAGATAACCAAGAATTACAATGTTTATATAAAATTTCTAGAAAAACCTTGTAAAATGTTTAAAAGCAATTATCAAAATTAAGGTTTCGTTATAAAAATAACATAAAAAAACAAATACAGTACTTCTTTAGCAAAAACCCAATCAATCTTTGATTAGGTTGTTTAAAAATTTTAACAAAATTAACATTTCTAATAAATGGCACATAGAAAATAAAACATATTTTTTCTTTTAATAAAAATCTCTATAGGTATTGAATAGATTGGTGAAACATTAGCAAAATAATTAACCATTTTAAAGACATACTTAACACAAAGAATCACAGCTCTTCTTTAATACTACTTATTACTATTTCAATGTCATTTGTTATTTTCTTAAATAAGTTGATAAGTTTATTAGCAAAAATATGAACTGTCAACTTAAAATAAGTACAATTATTGTGTACAAAGACTAAAAATAGTCATAACAATCAGACTTTGTTTTGAGCTTCATTATTTATTTAATTACAGACAATAAATCTTAGGAATCAGACATACATTTGAGATCAAAATTACACGGTGATTTCATCACCAAAGTTACTTAATTTATTATAATCAGACTTTGAACATTATAGTTATAATAGTATCTACTTATGTGCCTACTCATCAATAATAAAAGTATACTATTTAAATTCTTTCACTGAAAACTCCTTAAATATCTAATGCCTTCTTAAAATAAGAATCCACGTAATTCTCTGGTGTAATTTTCTTATCAATTAACTCCTTATTATCACGCTTTTTATTAGCACCCAATGGTATTTTCTGCGAATAAGCCTGGTTTAAAGTTGGGAAAAATTGGTGATCTTGTGCTCGTCTCAAATTTCTTACAAATGTTTTTTTTAAAACAGTGCCTTCGAAGAAGAAGTTTTATAAAAGAAAGTCATCTGCTGATACTTTTCAACGCGAAGTTGTTTAATGTCATGCCATTTGATTTGTTGTCTGTCAGAATTAACAGTAAAATTGTTACCCCATTCTTCTTGTAAGGCTTTCATATCGTAAAACTTGTCATGTGTCAGCTCTTCTACATGATAAGGTTTCCCAGTCTTCTTGGCTGATCTTATCCGAAATGCGGATCAGCATCAGAGTCATCAAAATCGCTACATTCGCTGTTAACCGGTGAAATATAGTAGGATGGTCTCACCTCGGTACCGGTAGACGGTGCTAGTAATAGGTTTTCGTTATTTTCTAACTCCACATTGTCATTATTTAGAGTTTCCTCAGATGGTTTGTTACTTAGAGAAGGCGTTGTTACCGGTTCTTGCAGGTCTAACCGAACATCGGCGCTCGCAGGTTTGATTAGGTTAGTAGGCAACACTTTTTCTAACATTAAAACTACGACGCTTCATCTTCTGCAAATAAAATTGACTCATTTGAATTAAATCACAAAGACTATACTAACTAAAAGAAAACTTTAAAATCTAAGTAATATCCGTATTAATTGCATTTTTTTCACTCACTGTCAAAAATACAACATTAACGCTAAATAATCCTGAAATCGAAATACGAATAGCATTTATTACTTTGGAATAAGATTCAATTTTATTTTAACCACAGATACTCGACCAACTAAAACAATCTAAATTTATTTCAACAATAACAAATTATTTTCAGTTAGATAAATAAAAATACTTACATTGGTTCATCAATATTACAGTAAGTCGAAATAGTCTTCCCCACACAAACAAATAACAAATTCAGTCACTAATACTAGACTAATTCAAAATAATTCACAATATTTCAGTGCAGTGAATCACGAATAAAAAACGAACTCGAAATACTCGAGTCTTTGTGTGTTCGGAGAAGTCTATCCTGTGCGGCTGACCCGTCGCATCTAGTGATGCACGACTTTTGGTGGCGGGGGTGCGCGGGTGTCAAATCGGTAACACTCACTTATAGGGCCGTCAACTTATTATTATTTGACATTTTAATACAGGTGTCTTTGGAGTTTGTGCAGTTTACTACGCAGATTCCTATAATAGTAATAACTCGATTTTGAATTATTTTTAATTGTGTTAGTCTTTATCTAGGTGTGCGATATGATAACCTAGGAAGTCTATCTCAGTCTTTACGAATTCGCACTTGCTTGTATTTATTGAAAGTCCGTTTTTGCTTAAACGGGCGAATACTTCTTCTAAATGGGCGTAATGTGTTTCGGCATTTTGGCTGGCGATGAGTATGTCGTCTACAAATACATAATATATGTGTAGTCCAGATCTCGGAACAGGGAGTCCATAAACCTCTGGAACGTTTGCCCACTGTTTGAGAGCCCAAATGGCATGGTCTTCCACTGGAACAGCCCTAGGGGTGTGATTATTGCTGTCTTTTCTGGTTCCGCAACCCTGATTTGGTGGAAAGCCTTTTTTATGTCAATTTTGCTAAAGACTGTTTTTCCACTTGCTACGTATGTAAAATCTAATAGTCTTGGTAAGGGGTATCTGTCGGGAACTGTAATTTTGTTTAATGCGCGATAATCTCCGCATGGCCTCCATTCTCCATTTTTTTTCTTCACCATGTGTAGCGGAGATGCCCATGGACTACTTGACGGTTCCAGTATTCCTAAGTTTATTAGCTCTTGAAATTCCTTTTTGGCTGCCTTATATTTGTCGGGTAGTAGAGGGCGGGCGCGTGCGTATACAGGAGGACCTTTGGTGATGATGTGATGCTGCACACCGTGTTCGGGGGGTTTTTTAAACGAAGTCATTCGTGTTATACTTTCGTATTTTTATAACAGGCGCTTTATACGTTCTGGTAAGTTCGCATCGATCGATCTGACTGAAAGTACTTTTGCTCTTACGTTTTTGACAGGCGTTTTTAATTTTGTTTCTTCGTCGATCAATCGTTTCCCGTGCAAATCCACTAGTAGTTTGTGGTGCTCCAGAAAGTCAGCTCCTAAAATAGGCATTTTGACATCTGCGATTATGAACGTCCAGGTAAAAGGTCTGCGTAACCCCAGGTCCAATGTTAATGTGCGTTCGCCGTATGTTTCTATTATTGACCCGTTTGCAGCATACAATTTGTAGTTGTTTGGGTTTTTCTTGCCCTGTGCGTTTTGTAATACCGAAATATTGGCCCCTGTGTCTATTAAAAATCTATAACCACTGTTTGAGTCAGTTATAGTCAGACGGTTGGCGGGGTGTATGGCACAGAGTCCCGTCTCATTCTGCGCTATTGGTCGTTTCCCGACCTCTCGTTTGCCGTACCCCTCTGCCAGGAACACGGTTGTTGACATTTGTAGGCGTTTTCTTTAAATTTTCTATGATAGTAACAGTGCTTATGTGTTACATCATAACGCGGTCGTGACCGTGATCGTGAATGCGACCTTCTGCGGAATTTGCTGCGTTGCGAAGATCGTCTATTGTTTATACGAAGCTCGTTGATTTCTATTTGCATTGCTGCAATTTGTGACGTGAGCGTTGTTATCAAGCTTACGTTAGCAGATTCCGATGACGAGTGGTTTGTTGTGTAAGTGTAACGCATGCTGTCATATATACGGTCTGCCATCTCGCATAATTTTGCCAAATCCAAGTTTTCAGAGACTGCTAAAATAGAAGTGACCGAGGCAGGCAGTTGTCTGAACCATAGTAATCGTATAGTGTCGTCGTTCATTTTTCCGCAACTAGCCTCTTTCATCCTTCTTAGGAGTTGGGATGGGGTCGAGTCTCCTAGGTCCATTTCGGATAACAGTTTGTGGAAGCGTCGGTGTTCGCTTTCTTCGTAACACTGGATTAGCCGATTTTTTATTGCAGCGTATTTGTCGGTGTCTGGTAGGTAGTTGAGTATATCGCTGACCTGATGTTTGACGTCTTTTGACAGCTTGGCGATTACACTGTTGTACTTGTATTCGTCACCTTGCTTTTGTGGGGCAATGATAGCCTCAAATTGTGCAAACCATAGGCGCGGTGAGTCGGTCCAAAACTGTGGTATGCGCTCCGCAATGGATTTTGATGCCACCACCTGGCCTTCACTGGCTGACTCAGCTGATGTAACGGGGTTTTTGGCCGTTGTCCCGGGTGAGATTATTGGTGCCATGTCCTTGTTTTCCTTTTTTGTGGTTAAGCCTCTTGAAATTTCAGCTGGTTAGACCCGCTTGTGGGAAGCCAACTGAAATGTGCTTGTTAGCTGGTGGTGGTGGTCGGTAGGCTGGTGGGCTATTGGGTGAATTTTCCCAAATATGGCTCCACAGTGATCAGTTGAGACCGGCAGGCAAGATACCAGGTCCGTCGTTCCTAGGATCCGTCGGCTGCCTCGATTGTTCCCTAGATTTGCTGCTGAAAACCTTTTCAGGGCTGCAGTCGGCCTGCAATTACATTAGCACTAGGGAATATTCGAAGATCACGTCGGGGTCACCAATATTGCGGAGGTGGAAGTAAGACACCACAGTTGGTTAACTTGTTTATTCCTACTTGTTATTATTTACATTTTTAGACCTTATATACTATACTATTTTATAGCTATAGAGTGGGGGCTGGCAACAAGTGTCACGTAAATAGGTTTGTGCATTGTTGCACTTTTGTTGTTATGACAGAGGACGTGATTTCTTATTTGTGTCAATAAGAACTGAATTTATTTCCTTATAGAAATCACGTCACCTGATCATGACTGCGATAAACATATTAGCGCTTCAAGAGCGTTAATATTCTTGTTTATGCTGCAAATATTCATTTGCAGCAGTGTTATGTTCGATTCAGAGACCTGAATATATCTCTCGCACTCCTCCGGGTCACAGGCAAAAGAGCATATGGAATCAGGATTATCTAATTCGGAGTTAATTATATTAATTGAAGCCATTGGATTTAGGAAAATCTTTCACTTGCAATGAACAAATAAATGAAATGAGAAATATTAATAATATAGCTATAATATAGCTATAAAAAAGTGGTAATGGAATACAATTAGGCAAAAATGGACTAAATGGAAAAAAAAACAGACCTGATAGTGGGCATAAATTATTAATTTCTTTTTTATTAATTCTTTAAGTATATAACATAAGAGAGAGAGATATATATAATATATATATACGAAAAGTGCATAATACGATTATTTTTATTTACAGATTTTTTATACAAAACATATAAAAGATCGGCACACCTGAGCACAGATAAGGCGGTATACCTATGTGATTCGCTTATCTGCCGTGGTATTATATATTGGTTAATGGCATGGCTTCTTCATTATATTCCAGCGTATTTGTTGGATGCTGTATGTGCCATCGTAGGAAAGCGTCCGAAGGGTATTGCTTCGTAAGTTGTTTTTATATTAAAACTTTATTGGAAATATAAAAAACAGGAATAATAACACAACAGTGTGGAAGTGTCTGTATTAGTTTAGAACTGTGTTGCAGACACTAACGTCACCTTTTTTTTTTTATACCACTTAGGTGGCAGACAAGCACACGGCCCACCTGATGGAAAGTGGGTACCGCGGCCTATGGACGTATGCAACACCAGGGGCGTTACACTCGCGCTGCCTACCCCGAAGAAACCTTCTAATGCCCCTCTTGAAGAACCCCATATTGTAGTCGCTTGGGAAAACCATGGCAGGGAGTTCATTCCACAGCTTGAGCGTACGTGGGATGAAGAATAAGAATAAGAATAAGAATAATTTATTTGCCTTTTAAGTTCCTTTCATACCGCACGGTGCGCACCGTATTCGAAAGCAATGTGTGGGGATGAATTCCCTGTCTATGGCGAGCGGTACGATGATAGAATGTAGCTGTAGGCATCATGTCAAATAATTCATCTGAGCACAAACCATTATATAGGCGGTAGAAAACACACAGTGAGGCCATATCCCTCCTGAGGCTGAGAGGTTCCACATCACCTGCGAGTATGGGACTGTCGACGAGCCTCAACGCACGTCTTTGCACCGAGTCGAAAGGGTCAAGCTGGCGTGCGGGCGCTCCGGCAAAAAGATGACAGCAGTACTCCATGTGGGGCCGAACCTGTGCCTTATAAAGAAGGAGTCGCTGCCCCGCAGTGAAGTACTGCTTCGCCCTGTTAAGAACTCCAAGCTTCTTTGATGCCAGCTTGACCTTGTCCTCCAAATGACTGCGGTACCTCCAGGCCGAACTGGGCACCAGAGTTCCATCACAAACATGAGTGCATTAATTATTGATAAGAAGAAGCTCAGAAGAAATATAACTTAATCTTAAAATTAAATTCAGAATTCTATACCTTTTATGTTAGTGTGTGTATATCTGTATTAGAGGGTGTGTTCTATGTGTAGGTAGTGAAGTGTGTGAATGTAACGTGAGATGTTATTGTATTTCTGAGTGTATGTGAGGTTGTGCAGCTTGTGCTAAATAGTGAGCATGTGAGGAGGAGTGTAAAAGCTATTCGTATGAGAATGATTGAGCCACATCTTTCAGCTCATCACAGTCAAGGGTTTGTAGCCATTTCTCAGTGATCTGTTTGCAGGCCCTCAATGTAAGAGGGTAGACATTTAAGATTTTATTGACGCGGTTGTATATAATGGGGCTAACGTAATGATACTATCCGCTCGATTGCAACACGCAGCGGCTGTAAGTACTTGTAAAGTGCGCTAGCCGATGACGTCAAGTGGCGCGTGCGCAGCTGGCGCGCAGCTCGTTCACAAAAAATGTTTATGTTTACTTTGTGAGTGGAACTAGAAGCTCAAGTGCTACTTTTATTACAGTTTATGGGTCGTTCTTTCAAGTGGTGTCAAGTTTGTGTTTATATTTATCGCTTGATTTATAATAATAGGCGGTTAAAATTGCGTATAGTTTTAAACATGAATATCTCAACGTTAGGTACGTTTATTTTAAAAAGTAAAGCGATAACCTATGTATTTTATAATTTTAAATAGTCTACAGGTTGTAACTAGACACGATTAAAATAAAAAAACCATATGTGCTAGTTATAAAATAGGCCTAAGACTAGCAGGAAAGATTTGCGACCGGCGCGCGGACAATTTTTCAGTCAGATTACGTAATTTATTACAATTTTATGGTTACACGTAACCTAAAAATTTAATTACTAATTGAAAGCCAAGTTCATGTTCTAACATATTGTGTAAACATTATATCGATTTTGTCATAGTTTTGGTTTTGTTTTTGCCATAAAATATGGAATTAACTGCCAGGAGAAGCGCGCTTCAAAATCGTTCAAATATAGAAATAATAGTTACTCTTTTGTTGAAATTTGATATTACACACTTGAAACAGGGTTTAATACTCGCTTTTATTAAGGTTTTCTTCAAAAACTAACACTTTTTGATGTTAGAACCGTTGATTGCAACGGAAAAATAATGACGCGTTTTTTGCGAACCAATGCAAAAATTTTGCAATTTTTTTAAAAATTAAAATTGTCGTATTTCGAACTGTCATGGCTTTTGAAGGATGACTTAATTTGTTAATATTCGAATAGAAAGAGCGAAAGTATGAATAACTAGTAGCTAGGAAAGAAAAAGAGTAAAGTGCATAAGGTCACTATTTGCAAGTGCAAATAGTGACCATAGTCACCATAGTGCACTCAACTGAAAATGCACACTATGGTGACTGTAGTCACCATAGTGCATTTTAGCGGCTATGAACTATTTTAGTCCATCAATTAATCGTATTCTGATAACCATTCCAAATGGCGCTGGTCTTAAAATGATGGCCCCGAACTTGATGGCCGCAATAGATGCTTTTTCACACGTCGTTTAAAGAACTTGGGATTGAAAGCAGATGGAACTTCCTTAACTGGAACTGGAATGATTAGTGGCCCAAGCACGAAAAATATTCATATTCTTAACGGTAACGTATCACAAGAACTTTGTAATTGGCACACAGAGGTTCACAGTGGGCAAGCGGCTAATCGCAATGCTCTATTCTCTCGATACGCTTACGTTACGAATATGAACAATCGTTTATTTGAGAAACCCCATAAGTCACGTTTTTGGGCAAAACCACTTTTTTGCGGGGATAGGTCTAAAATATGTAAACACACATTATACAGAAAAACCACACAAGTCAATGCAATAGAAAGAAAATTATGACAGGTCAAATATTTCGTTTGTTGTAATAATTATAAATAGTACACGAATTATTTCCCGATTTAATAAGTCGTAACACCTTAAGTTAGGCTAAGGCACCTGGGGCACGCCCCAAGAGCTTTCCAGTACGTCTCCATCGTGTGCCCTGGACCCCAACGTGACCACCGTAACGGAGTGACACGTTGGGTGACCGAATCTGGAACAGCGAATCTTGCGGCAAGCAGTAATACTTTTTATTGGTGTCCTCTGTCCGTATCGGCACTGTCTTTTTTAGGACGATGTCGAGCACTGGCAGGGAGGATGAGTCGTGCCGGGACCAAGCTCCCGAGCGACAGGCGCGTGAGCGCAAGAAGACGGCAGTGTCGTGCCGGGACCAAGTTCCCGAAGGACAGACCCGTCGATGCTCGGTGAGGCTGACGAGGTTGTCGAGGCCTCCCACACCTGCGCCTTCCATGGCGGGATCCGACATGGATGTCGGTGCGTCATCGTCGCGCGGAAGCAGCGCTGCTCGCAAGAGTTCCCCGGTCCTCCAGGTTTCGGCTGTGCCGACCGCATCCGCGCGGTCACCCCGCGCAAAACGTTTGGTCGTCGAGGAGTTGGAAGTATTCCAATTTCCGGGCTCGGTGGCAGGGTCGCGATCGTCTTCTGTGGCGTCGCGATCCTCTAGGAGGATGGCAGCGGACCCTGCATGGCAGAAACTGCCATGAGCTGGCAGCTAAGGTCCGCAGCAATATGGACATTGTGCTGGAGATTGCCAGCAAATCCAAAAACCTGAAGGGTGGCTTCATAAAGGCCCTCAGGGACGCGGCATTTGACTTCATTGATGTCGTAGCCGTGCTTGAGGGCCGTAACGTCAATGACGAGGTGGCCACCCTTCGGGCGGAGGTGGAGAGGCTCCGGATAGAGATCCGTTTCCTCCGGGAGGAGAAGGCAGCGGCGGAACAAGCCGCTGTGGCTCCACTGGAGGAGATGTCGCGGACCATTATGGATCGCGTGCTGTCCGCGGTGGACGCGAGGTGGGCGGGCTTGGAGCCCAGACTCCTGCCGGAGCCACGCCTCCGCCCGCCCCTAGCTTCTGATGCCAGGCGCAAGGCCGACCCGAAGCCCGGTACATCGGCTCTCTCGCAGCCGTCACCATCGGCTCCCTCTAAGCCGTCACCGCCGCCCCTTCCCCCGCAAGCGGGGTCATCGAAGGGAAAGGGAAAGGGGAAGAGGAGCACCCCTAAGCAGAGCGAGCCCAGGCCGCTACCACCTGCACCGTCGTCAATGGACGAGGGGTGGATGACGGTAGCCAAGAGGCCGAAAACAAAGAAGCCTCAAGCGACGGCTGCTGTCCAAGAGGCCAGCACGTTGGCCCGGACTGCAGCTTCCTCTGCACCCTCTTCCTCTAAGAAGAAGAGGCGTACACGCAGGAGGAAGGGACCGCGTGTGCCCCGCTCTTCGGCAGTAGTGATAACGCTGCTGCCGGAAGCCTCAGAAAGGGGCGCTACGTACGCGGACGTCATGCGGGGGTTGAAGTCGCAGGTTGACCTGCAAGACTTTAACATCCCCCGTATGAATTTTAACCGGTGCCACCATTTTGGAGGTGGTCGATGACTCCAGCGGGGAGAGGGCAGACAGGCTAGCGGCGCGTCTCCGTGAGGTGCTCGACTCCGAGACGGCGAACGTGTCCAGGCCGTTCAAGTGCGCAGACTTGCGCATTACTGGTCTGGACGACTCTGTCACGAGGAAGGAGGTAGCTGACGCAGTTGCGCGCCGTGGCGGCTGCCCTCCCTTGAACGTCAAGGTCGGCGAGATTCGCCGGACGTTTCCAGGGGGAGGGGCTTCATCATTGCGGTGTACTTCCCTCCCAGCATGAGACTGGCCGAGTTCGAGACGGCGCTGGACGTGATGGGTGCCCTGCTGGGGCAAATCTCACCCCGTCTGGCGGTGGTCGCCGGGGACTTCAATGCCAAATCCACGGCTTGGGGTTGCCCCGCGGCCGCGGTCGAAGAGCGCGGCCGGTTGCTGGAGGAGTGGGCCACGACGACTGGCCTGACGATCAGTAATCGTGGGTCGGTCGACACGTTTGTGACACAGCAGGGGAGGTATATCGTGGACATCACGTTCACGACCCCTGCCGTCGCACTGGCAGTCCGGGACTGGCGAGTCCTGGATGACGTGGAGAATCTAACGGATCACGTGTTTCCTTCTTCCTACAGTCCCGGGTCCTTTAAGCGGGGCGTGAAAAGGCATCTAATGAGGCTGTCAAGCTGAGTGCCACCACTGTTAACATGGTAAATGTTTACGATGGTGACCCTCTTTCCGAGACTTTGCCTTTAGCTTAACATCAGGCGAGGTGAAGTCAAATTGACGTGTCCTGTATAAAAAAAAAAAAAACATCGGTACATCTGTTACAATGTCTCCACGGGCCAGCACGTGGTGAGTTCCAGACGCGAGGGGCCGTCCGCCAAGAGGTGGGTCCTGGGGCGCATAGACCGGGAGGCGTTGGAGCTGGCGTCGATCGTCCAGTCGTGGGCGACTCCTTCGGTGGAAGTAGGAGTCGAGGAGGAGGCCGAATGGTTCGCGAGCGCCGCGTCGCAAATCTGTGACGCGTGCATGCCTCGGGCCAAGCCTCGACTCCCCAACCGGAAGGTGTACTGGTGGACGCCGGAGATCGCTGAACTGCGATCTCTGTGCGTCGCGAAACGTCGCCAGTACACCCGGTACCGCCGCAGAGCGCGGCGGGTGCCGGAGGAGGAGGCGCAGCTGTACGCCGACTACCGGTCGTGCGCTCAGTCCCTCGGGGTGGCAATAGGGGACGCGAAGGAAGCTTCGAGGGCGTCTCTTTTAGCCACCCTTGACCGGGACCCCTGGGGGCGGCCCTACAAGATGGTCAGGGCTAAGCTCCGCCCATGGGTACCTCCGATCTCGGAGTGCCTGGAGCCGAGAGTGCTGGGGGAAGTTATCTCCTCTCTATTTCCACAGAGGGAGGAGGGGTTCGTTCCCCCAGTGATGGCTCCGGCAGAGAGGAGGTCACGACGGAGGTGCCGCAGGTCACAACGGTGGAGTTGGCCGTGGCCGTCAGGAGGAAGGTGCGAAGGCTCCTGGACTGGACTCGATGGAGTTCCCGGACGCGTTTTGGTGGTCGCACTCCGGGAGCTCGAGGAGTGGTTCTGCGGGCGGATGAGTGCGGCCTGCAAACTGGGCAATACCCGGTCCGGTGGAAAACGGGCAGACTCGTACTCATCAAGAAGGAGGGACGACCCGCGGAATCGCCCTCGGCTTTCCGACCGATAGTGCTGCTGGACGAGGCGGGCAAGCTCTTTGAGAGAGTGTTGTTCGCTCGCATCGTCCGGCACCTCGAGGATGGAGGTCGCGGCCGGTCTGACTACTAATATGGTTTTCGGCCACGTCGCTCGACCGTCGACGCCATCCTTCGGGTGAAGGCGCTGGCGCAAGAGGAGGTCCGTAAGGGCGGGGTGTTATTGGCGGTGTCGCTGGACATCACCAATGCGTTCAATACCCTGCCCTGGGAGTGCATAAGGGAGGCGCTCAAATACAACGACGTGCCTCCCTACCTCTGCAGGGTCGTTGGCGCCTACCTATCGGAGCGGTACGTGGAGTACCCAGGAGAGGATGGCAGCCTTCACAGGTGGGCCATGTGCCGCGGTATTCCTCAGGGGTCAGTGTTAGGGCCCCTCTTGTGGAACATCGGGTACGACTGGGTACTCCGAGGAGCTCGCCTCCCGGGCGTCAACGTGACCTGCTACGCAGACGACTCGTTGGTTACTGCGGGGCGCGAACTATGGGGACGCCGCGCGCCTCGCCACAGCGTCGGTGGCCATGGTCGTGTGGCGAATAACGATGCTGGGACTCGGGGTGGCGCTCAACAAGTCGGAGGCCATTTGTTTCCATGGCTCTCGGCGAGCGCCACCGGCGGACTCCCACATCATAGTGAGTGGCACCCGGATCGAGGTCAAGTCTGAAATGAGGTACCTTGGGCTTGTCCTCGACCCACACGACGATGGCGGAAGATGTTGTTCCCGCCATCGTCGATATGTGGTGACGACGGACACCGTGGTGGTTTAGCGGGTAGTCTGGCCTCCTTCGGAGGCTAGGAGTCCCACACGAAGCCCACCCTCTGCCCCCGTGGGGGTTGAGCGAAGTGCTTAAACGCATTCGACCACGTAAAAAAAAAAAAAAAAGGCTAAGGTACCTGCGCAGCGGTTCAGACCTTCTGCGAAACGGTTATCTCGCACCGGAGGCGTAAAGGTGTAAAGGAGGCGGCGGAGAGGGAGCGGGAATGTGACCCACTTTCCCTCCCACAACGCCGCAAGAGAACCGGGGCTCGGAGGAGGCGGTACCATCAACTCCTCCCCCCCTAAACGGCCCGGGCAGTAGACGCGGGGGCGTCTGTTGCCCTTACATACTAGGCCTCGAGGTTGAAGGCGCACGTCGTGTCGCGTGTACCTTGCCTAGACGGGTGGCAGAAGGACTGCTCTTCTGCCGCACCAGAGACGGGCCTGCCGGCGATAAAGTGGCAGACGATCCACACGACGATGGCAGAAGATGTTGTTCCCGCCATCGTCGATATGTGGTGACGTCGGACACCGTGGTGGTTTAGTGGGTAGTCTGGCCTCTTTCGGAGGCTAGGAGTCCCACACGAAGCCCGCCCCCTGCCCCCGTGGGATTCGAGATAGTATTATTTCACCATCTTCGATTTTACGAGGATTTATTTATCAATGGTTATAAGAAACCCGCATTATTTCTGTTACAATTCAGTAACTTTTTTACCTTGCGCAAAATTCCTATGGATACTCCAAGCCGACTCAGGGCTATCTTATTATCATCCATCACGGAGTCCCCATCTAGTCCCCGGATATGGGCAGGAGTGCATCGTGCACCACCGCCGCAGCCTACTTCTACTGCTGGTGACTACGTTAACTCTGCCCAACGATTTTGAACCAGGATTTCAGAGATGCTTCCCGCAGACCCACCAGCCATCGAATGTTACAGTTCAGTACCATAACATCCATACCACACACTATAATCTCTATGACCATGATATATATTTACAGTTTTGAGATGACAAATTCGGTTGTGAGAAGCACGATGTCTCTGTTATCTTACTTATTTATTGTGGACAGTACCTAATGTTAAAAGAGCAGTAAAATATTATTTTACCCTGATATCTTTTTTGTTTTCAGTTTTGTCGGTATCTACACGAAAATTGATGAAATGGGTTCAGTATTTGAGTATTTTCTTTCGAATGAGTGGCAATTCCGTAATGACAACTTGGTAGCTATGCTTAACAAGATGAGTGAAGCCGACAAAGCCATATATAATTGCGATATGTCCAAAATTGACTTGAGTGAGTTCTTACTTATGTGGGTAGTTGGCATTCGTAAGTATATAATCAAAGATGGCCTTACGAATAGCAATCTCGGACAAAGAAAGCAACAAATTTTCAAAGTTATCAATTATATTGTGTTTCCTTTATATTTATATCTGCTGTGGACTGCTTTGTTGTTTATTATTAAAACTGCGGAATATGTAATAAAGGTATGCTTTTAAAGAATATTTTATTTTCTAAACGAAACGTGAGGTTATTTTTCTTCGCCAACTTTTCCCAGAGCATGTCATTGTCAAACGCCTAGAAAAGGTCTAGGGAACACGCATTCACTGGCGTTTTCTTTAACTTGTTTTCTTCTTCTTCTCGTGTCAATGATTCACCGTTGGCATTACAGACCCATATCATTGGCTACCATAATAGCCAAGGTGCTGGACGGTCTGCTTGATACTCAACTAGATAAATACATTTATATACATGATACGCAGTTCCGTTTCAGGCCCGGACTTTCGACGGAGAGCGCAATATTGAGTCTCAAGCATACCGTTCAGTACTACACCTCGCGGCGGACGCCTGTGTACGCATGCTTTTTGGACCTCTCCAGAGCCTCTGATTTAGTGTCATATGACACGCTCTGGAGAAAGCTCGCTTGTAGAGGCGTGCCAACGGAGGTGTTGCGTATGCTGCAGTTTTGGTATGCCAACCAGTCCAACTGTGTGAAATGGGACTAGGCCCTGACGCCGACATACGGATTGGAGTGTGGAGTGAGGCAGGGAGGGTCAAGCTCACCTCGGCTCTTCGACTTGTATGTTGATGACCTTATCGCTGGGCTCAGCAGTATGCGAGTCGGCTGTCACGTACGAGATACATATGTAAACAACATTAGTTATGCAGACGATATGGTACTGCTGAGCCCAACGGTAGAAACCCTCAGGTACTTACTGCCTATAACGCGCAGAAAAGTGTGTATATGGTCTTTAAAGCTGCCGGTACACTACCCGAACCCATACCTCCAATCACTTTAGATGGAAAGACATCAACAGGGTAAAGCAGTTTAAATACTTAGGTCACAGGGTTACAGAAGGCTTTAGAGATGATATAGACATAGACAGGGAGCGGAGAGCACTGGCTGTTAGGTGTAATGCGCTGGCTCGCAGATTTTCCGGATGTAGTGTACCAGTCAAAATCACACTTTTCAAAGCATACTGTCAAAACCTGTACTCTGGGGGTCTGTGGACCAGCTATACACAGCTGTCATTGAATGCTTTGAGAGTGCAGTATACTGCGGACTTTTTGGCCATACTCCGCAAAAAGACTGTGTCCGTACTGAACAACCTGCGGGGTAGTCACAACAGCATTCTGAAGACAATAGATGGCAGCTACGACTCAGCTGTGTATCGCCGCCTTGTTGGGCGAACGACCGGAGCGGTCACATACGTCAGGGAATCAATATTGAAAATGTTAGAATTTATGAAAAATTTATCTGGGACTCTGTATTAGCAAATTCGAATTACTAACAAAATTAACATTAAATTAAGAGATCATTTGTAAGTAACAATACGTACTAACAAATTATGGATTTTATTATCTGATCAATAAATGATTATTATTATCTTTATTTAATTACTAAACTTATTAATTACATTTTTAAATACACATATAAAAAAATAAAACATATATTTTAAAATATAAAAAATAGTGCTCCACCGGTATCGGATACAGGGACCAAGCTACCGGTGGTTAGGGCTCCAGAGAAAGAAATTCCTTCCTCAAGCGCCGTATCAAGGAGTACTGCCTTCTGCATCTGGCCCTTGACCCAACCATCCAACCCGAGCCTCTTTAGATGTTGGTCGAGGCTCTTTGGTCGAGGCATTAACTGATACGACTATCGGTACAATGATTGCTGAGTCAACACTCCACATGTCGACAACCTCGTGAGCCAAGTCCAAGTACTTAACTTGTTTATGTTTCTCAACTTCCACGAGATTCTCGTCATGAGGAATGGTGACATCAACAATCAATGCTCGGCGTTCAGATCGGTCTATCACCACAATGTCAGGTTTGTTAGCTACAACAGTCCTATCAGTTATGATAGACCGATCCCAATACAATGTGATATGACTATTTTCTAGAACTGGCTCAGGAACATACCTATAGTACGGCACCTCAACTTCCACAAGGTTGTATTTCAGAGCAAGTCGCTGATGGATTTTCCTGGCTACTTGATTATGTCTGTGCAAGTACTCGCCGTTAGCAAGACGAGAACAACCGGAAGTAATATGCCTGAGGGATTCATCAGGTTGGTGACACGCTCGACAAATGTCAATTGTACCATCCCTCATGATATACTTCCGGTAGTTATTCGTCTTGATAACTTCGTCTGCAATTGCACAGACAAAACCTTCAGTTTCCCCAAAAAGGTTACTGAAACGTAGCCAGGACACGGATGCCAGTAGGTCTACTTCGGGCCTGTGGAGGGCCCGATAGAACCTGCCATGTAGCTCCTTACTATATCGACGGTATATCGATCAACTCGCTATTTGTATCTCCGAATACGGTTTGCCCATGCACAGATTTTCTGCTTCAGGAAGTCAATACGCTCTGTGACTCGAGACCGAGACGTACAATCTTGGGGACTAATATTAGTTCCCGCAAACGCTCGGGTCACAAAGCGCATCACCCTTGGGCGAGTATCACCCGACCTGAAGCAGATTAATTTACCAATGAGCACCCTTGCCTCGGCCACACGTCGTTCAATCCTACATTGCCATGCTGGTATGGCAGGCTTAGGTCGTATGGCAGGATCTTTAATGGGAAATTTAGCACCTGCAATACGACATGTTGCCACAGCAGTACAATACAGAATTTAATGAGTTTCACCGAGGTTTTCACTATTTTCTAAATATTTAGGTAATAATCAAGAGCACTCACCAGCGCTATATTACGTCTATATATGGGCAACCGCGGGAGACGTGGCCTGACATGTATGGGCATTGATTGATATTCCCGCAGCGCACATTCCAAAGCCTCCTTAATCTCTTCATTGTACTGAATACTTACTGGAATAGGTGTGTCATCCCGCGTAACATGTGAATCTTCATTCAATGCAGTTGTAGAAGCAGGAGCAGGAGCCGGGGCAGAGGTGACACAAATATTTCATAAGCATTCTTGCCGTAGTGACCCAAGTACGGTTTCATTCAACATATGATTGCGTTGAATGACCCGTACTTGGTCCGATATTCTTTGTGCTGATGTGTTGACGGAAGGTTCAAGCGCCTGAAACAGAGGAAGCATCCGAGAACGGTACGCACTGAGGTTAGTTCCCCCCTCTGTAGCCGCAAAATATGCCCGCATGACGTTTTCGTTGATAGAATTAGTCCATCGTATGCGGTGCACATTACCACCGGCAGCGGGGGCCCTATTCGAAGCCGGAGGGCGTCGGGGTCCCAAGCATGTCGGTGGACGGCCTCTCCCCGGCCGACGTACAGGTGTTGGTGACGTCGGCGGGGAGAAATACTCGTCGTAGCTCGACGCCTCAACAGGAGTTGGTCTTGGAGACTGCGAGGCGGAGCTGCACGACGAGTCCGTGGGTGTCAGGTGTGCATTATTATTACTAAATGATTCTGAATGAGTGAATAACATTGTGCCATCTTAACCGCGCTGTCAGTGGCTTTATTCAAAACTAGCTGTTGTCCGCGGCTCCGCCCGCGTGGATGTCGCTTATTGCGTAGTGCTGTTAATTTTTGCGCTGAGAGTCGAAGGTTGAGCGCTGAGTAGACACTCTACTCGCCTCTCTATTCGTCTGTCTACTCACCTTTCTATACGTATTGATACGGGGCCCTACGGGGTCAAGGATGAAGAAAACGATTGGTACGAGATCTACAACTTTAATCCGTAGGTCCTGCTATACAATAATAAAAAATACTCTAATTCAAGTCGAGTGTCGGTTCGGGTACGCGTACACGTCACTATAAACGGTTGGCTGAGTAATGTACTCAACTTGGGGTTCCGGGCTGGCCCCGTGCGAGTGTGACGTTGTCTTCCCCTCAAGGTCACCAGGCTT
>OU618536.1:25092336-25178011 GCA_914829495.1 Eilema sororculum
TAGTTTTGTTTGCACCACATAACAACTGTAATTCGGCTTTGCCTTAGGATCTATTTGAATAGATTTAATGACAAGGTCATCAAGAGTTTTCATGAATTCAGGGCGAATTTGGTCAATTGACTTCGTTCTAGCGAGAAATTGAGAGCGATTAATGGGATCTGAAACCTTTAAACTTAAATTATAAATATCCTGAGCAATTTGGAATAAACTTTGTTTCTTTACTTCGAGTATAGTGACCGTGACGTCGGGTACGTCGTCATCAGAGGCGGAAGAATCATCAGATTTATTTTGTTTACCACCCATGATGATCAATGGAAATTATATTTTAAGAGTCCGTACTACCTCAAATGACATAGCATAAACGTGTATAATATCAAAAGTTCTAAAGCATGGACTTTTTAATTCATTTGTGGTAAAGTTGAGGATATATACTAATGTTTATGTGTGGCAAAAACATGATTACGTAAAATTTTCTTGATAGAAAACCATTGCAAAGTTACCTCTAAACCGTACAAATAAAACGATATTATGGATTAATTACGCAAAATAGGATCACTAAACTTACACAATAATTGCAGTTTAGTGGTTAAGAGACATTATGTGTTTCAAATTTTTCAAATATACATTGGTTTCTGCGTAACTAGCAAATATCTAAATTTTTACTCAAGCGATACCATTAAAGTTAGAACCGCCCTGCCGCCCGGCCTCCTCCTCAGTGTTGCTTCGGCTATCATACGGGGAGCTTGTGTCGCACGCGCTCTGCGCAGACGATTACGATAGACGATACGAAAGTATTCAAGTACCTATCTTTTGACAGGCGAAATGGGTAATAAAGTAAACTGAAAGAGGAAAAGTGTATGTTGGCGTGAAAAAACATTAAAACATATGAATGATGTATTATGTAGGCAGCCTCTGTGGCGTGGTGGTAGTGCACGCGACTGCCACGCAAGAGGCGCGGGTTCGATTCCCGCTCAGTTCAAATATTTGTATGCACGAATATGTCTATTTGCATTGATCTGGGTGTTTCTATGTATAATATGTATGTATTGATGATGATTCCGTGATGGTGGTATCCGTGGGGATTTTTCGCACGATAAAAAAAAAATGGCGTTAGTGAACGCGACTGCTACGCAGGAGGCGCGGTTTCGATCCCCGCTCAGTGCAAATATTTGTATGCATGAATATGGCTATTTGCATTGGTCTGAGTGTTTCTATGTTTAATATTTATGTACATACAAAAAAGTATCTAAGTATGTTTATCCGCATTCTAGATTCCATAACACAAGCTAATTAAGCTTACCATGGGTCTAGATAGCGCTGTGTAGAATGTTGTGGAATATTTATTTATTTATTATTATTGTCGTGGACTGTATGATGGACTTTTATCGGTGTCAACCAGGAAATAAAACACACGATTCTTCGATAGCTCTTGATTTTTATTGCGTACTCCGTTTCTTACAATATTCTTGAGTACTTAATACAAGTGAAGGTTGAATGCTGGATAATAAGTAGTCGTGGAAGCAACAATAAAAGACAACAATAAAAGACGACTTATATAGGGATACGAGGAGCTTAAGTACCCCTTTTTTCCATAGCCCGCAGGGGGACTTAATGAGCGGGCTAACGACTGACATTATTTACAATTTTTCCTTACTTCTATCTTAGCCTACTGTTTTTAAAATGAGTTTATTTCTTCTATATCCTTATCCTATTACATAATAACTTACAAACTACACTATTTACATCGAATCAGCTATAATTCAGGCGGCGTGGCTCGGCGTACTGGACAGTTCTCCCCCCAGTGCAGCGGTCTGCGTAACGGCCTTTTCCAGCACGACGAGCTTGCTTACAGGTCGCTTGAACACTCCGGATCTCGTTCTGACGTCTGCCATCCGGATGCCACCGTCAGGTCCAGTGTAGGTGCTGGTGACCTCTCCCATAGGCCACACGTTGCGTGGTAGCACATGATCTACTACCACCACGATGTCTCCAGTCTGCAGGGGTCGTCGCTGGCTGCTTGGCTCGCCGCGCGGTACTAAAGTAGGTAGGTACTCGCGCACCCATCTGCTCCAGAAGTAGTCGGCGAGGGCTTGACAACTCCTCCAGGTTCGTCTATCGGCATATTGACAGGGCCCAGTCGATGGTAAGCCCATAGATGACCCCAACAGGAAATGGTTCGGGGTTAACGCCTCTGGGTCTTCCGGGTTGACACTCACGTGGGTTAGTGGTCGCGCGTTGATTGAGAACTCTGCTTCAGTTAGCAAGGTTCCCAGCACTTCTTCCGTTGGCTCCTTTTCCTTCAGAGTGGCCGACAACGCCGTTTTCACTGACCGAACTAGTCTCTCCCACGCTCCGCCTTGGTTCGGTGCTCCCGGTGGTATATAGCGCCAGTTGACCGCGTGCAGCTGTCCCAGGTCTCGCAGCGCCGGCATCCACTCTTCATACGCCGTCTTCAGCTCCTTGTCGGCTCCATGAAAGTTGGTGGCGTTGTCCGAGTATATAGTCCTCGGCCAGCCTCGTCGCGCAGCCATTCTTCGTAGCGCCATGATCGCGGAGCTCGTGGTGAGTGATGCGACGATTTCCAGGTGTACAGCTCTCGATGTCAGGCACGTGAACAGGGCACCCCATCTCTTCTCTCGGCGACGCCCCACTTTGACTACCATGGGTCCGAAATAGTCTAACCCACAGTGAGTGAAGGGTCGCTGATAGGGCTCGAGTCGTTCACGTGGCAGGTCCCCCGTTGCTGGCGGCTGTGGTCTTGCTCTTCGTTTCTTGCACAGGCCGCAGTCTTGTTCAATGGTTCGTACCGTGGGTCGCAAATGGATGATCCAGTACCGCTGCCGCAGGTCGTTCGTAACCCGCTCGCGTCCGGCGTGCCCGGCGGCCTGATGCTCTCGCATTACTATCAGTTTTGTAATGCGATGTCGACCGTCGAGTATGAGGGGTTGTACGAGCGGTCTGTAGTCGCGCGACGTCTTCCCCGAAGCTCTCGTGCTGCGCGCGGCTGATGATCGCGTTCTCAGCTCTCTCAATGTGTGTAGTTCTCAGCTGCGACGTCTGGCGGCGACACTTGTCTATGAAGGCTAACACGTAAGCGGCGGCTCTAACGTAGCGATTGTAGTTAGAGAACCGCGTGGGGTCGGGTAACCACGCGTGATATACCTCGCTCTTCTCGCAGACGTGTAGCACCTCGCAGTCTTCAATTGGTTGTGTCTTGTCTGCCGGCCATTTGTCTTCAGGCTGCAACAGGAACTCTGGACCTCGAAACCACCTGTCGCTCGCAGTGATGGCTGAGTAGTCGATGCGCGTCGCGTCGTCTGCTACGTTCTGCTCAGTCGGCACCCACCGCCACTCTTTGACGTGAGTGAGTTCGGCGACCTCGCCGAGGCGGTGAGATACAAAAGGCGTGTAGCGTCGCCCGTCGTTCCGTACCCAATGCACCACTGTGGTCGAATCGGTCCAGTACACTGTCTTGCTTATCTTGACCCGATGCTCTCGCTTGATCGTCGCCGCTAATCTTGACCCGATGACCGCTGCTTGTAGCTCTAGACGTGGTATTGTTTGCGTGCGTCGCGGCGCCACCTTGGATTTGGCGGCCACGAGGCACAACCTGACGCTCCCGTCCGGCTGAGTGATGCGCCAGTACGCCACTGCAGCGTACGCTTGTTCGCTCGCATCACACAGCACATGCAGTTGTAGGTCTTGAGCTTCGTTCAGCATGTAGCAGCGCTCGAGTCGCAGGCAGGCTAGGTCACTGAGTCGGTCCAGCCAGGCAGCGAAGAGCTCGTTCTCTTCCTCGGGTATAGGCTCGTCCCACGAGATCTGAAGTCGCCACAGGCTCTGCAGCACGATCTTGGCCCGTACGGTGAAGTGACTCAGCAGTCCGAGTGGGTCATATATTGACATGATCGCGCTGAGGGCTTCTCTCTTCGTCGGCGCGCGCGTTCGGTTGATCACTTCGGTGGGAACTCGGTTCATAGAGGTGTTGAACCCAAGCTCGTCTTGCTCTGCGTTCCAGATGAGGCCGAGTATCTTGTTCTCGGGCCCATCTCCCCCCAGTGGGGTCAGCGACGTCGCTCGTAGCTCAGCTGGGATGTCGCGGAGTACGCTGGCTTGGTTCGTATTCCATCCTCGTAGCTTGAAGCCGGCGGCTGCGTGGACCGTCATCAACTCCGAGACGGCTCGCTGGGCTTCATCTTCATTTTCGTAACTAGCTGCCAGGTCATCCATGTAATGGCTTCTCGTTATCGCCTCGAGGGCCGTCGCGTGAGTGTCTGCGTGGGCCCTCGCGTTCGCATCTCGAACATAGTGTGCCATAAATGGTGAGCTGGCGGCACCGAAGATCATGCTCGTCATCTTGTAGTGGCGGGGTGGTGTGTCTCGGTCGCTTCTCCTCCACAGGAACTGTTGAGCCGGTTGATCTTCGTGCCGTATCTTCACTTGCAGGAACATTTCTTGTATGTCTGCTGTGATGGCGATCGGCTTCTCTCGGAACCGGAACATAATCCTCTGTAGTGACATCAACAGGTCCGGCCCTTCAAGCAGATGATCAGTGAGGCTGACGCCCCCACTCTTGGCAGCTGCATCGAAGACTAGTCGCTGCTTACCAGGCTTGTTCGGGTTCTGCACGGCGAAGTGAGGTAGGTACCAGCAGACGGGGCTTGTAGCCTCGGTGCCGTCGCACGGTGTCGCGTACCCCTTCTGTAGCAGGTTGTCTACTTGTTTGGTGTAAGCTTCAGCGAAGTCTTGATCGTTGTCCATTTTCTCTTCAATTTTTCTCAGTCGACGCAGCGCAGAGTTGTAACTCGGCGGGAGTGTGACGTCGTCTTCCTTCCATGGTAGCCCCACTTCGTAGCCCTTACTCGTTCGCTTTATTGTAGACTCGACGATGCGTACCGCTCGACGTTCCGCGTCACTCACTTTAGGTTTGTGAGAGACACCGAGCGCGTCGATCTTGAAGTGATGATCTACGAGGTCGTGTAGGCGTTCATTTTCATTCTCGGCATGGTCGGAGGTGAAGACATGTAACACGTTGTTCTCACTCCAGTAGACGACGCTTCGTGGTAGCGTCCCGTGTATCACCCAGCCTAGGTCGGTTCTTGATGCTACGGGTTGGCCTCGTTCACCCAAACGCAGCTCTCGGGACACGATGTACTCCCAGTGGTCTGTACCCACCAAGATACCCGGGCGCGTTGACTCGTAACACACTTCACTTCTCTCTAGGTCTTGTAGGTGTTCATAATTGAGCAGCGTAACCGGAATGGATTGCTGATGAAGTTGCATAGACTGGACGGTGCGCGCCTTGAGTTCGTGAGGCACGTTGTCGAGTCCCTTGATCTTCACGGTCACCAGCTGGCTTCTCTCTTCCGATTGCTGCATGTTGACCCCTCGCATTAACAGGCGTTGCGGAGGTCCCGTCGCCCCGATCTTCTTTGCTAAGTCTGCATCGATGAGTGAGATGGTAGCGCCTTCATCCAGGAGTGCGTGAGTCTTCATCTCCCCCCCTGGCCCCACGACTGTGACGGGACATATCTTCAGCAGCACAGCTCTCGGTTCAGTGGAGGTCTGGGTTACCACTGAGTGTACTGCTTCGGTCGGACTGGACGTGGTCGGCGGCTTGCCATCTTGCTTCGGCTTCTCGTAATGCAGCGTTGCGTGATGGGCGAAGTGACATTGGTTCACACCGCAAGGCTTCGACCTACACAGGTTGCGTCGATGCCTCTTCACTAAACACTTGAAATACAATCTTTTTTCTTTCACGAAGTCCCATCGTTGTTCTACCGTTAGCGCCTTGAACTGTGGGCACCGTGGTAGCTCGTGGTACTGCTCACAACTTGGACACTGACCTGATTGTTCCTTATTTTCTGACGATTCGGTGACGTTGAAGACAGCGTTCGTTCTTTTCTTGATCACAGGCGTGGGCGGTGGACGAGTTTCTCTCTTCGCTTGCGTGGTTGCACTTGAAGCTGGGACGTATGCGTGTTTGAGCGCGCGGTCTGCCTCCCTCATCAGGAAGCGGGATAGCGTGATGATTTCGGCTTCAGCTGTGATTCCGTAGTCCGTCGCGTAGTCACACCATCTTGCTTGTACGTGAGGACTAAGCTTACTCAAAATTTCTCTTACCAGTGCTGGGTTGTACAGATATCCCCGTTGATCGATGCTTTGTAGCACACACACCACGTTTTGCACTCGTATCGCGAAGTTATTCAATTCCACTGCCAACGATCCCGGTCTCGGTAGCTTTTTCAAGTCTTCAAACGCCTTGTCGATGATCACCTCCGGACGGCCGAACGACTGTCCTAACGTTCGAAGGATGATTTCTGGATCCGTTGCCGTCGCTAGTAGTGCTGCCACGATTTCTCTCGCCTCCCCCGTGAGACTCTTCCTCAGCCGCTGTAGATTTTCGATCGCCGATATGTTGTACAGCTTCGTAGAGTCAATGTAAGCAGCTTTAAATGTAAGCCACTCACCGTGAGCCCCCGAGAACGTAGGTAGGTCTGCACACCGTATTCTTGGTCTTGCGAGTCGCTCCATTGCTTCGGTCAGTTGATCAATACGGCTTGTTCGGGTGGGCGTATTTGATCTGTCTCGCAGGTCGAACCGAAGGTGCCGATCTTCCTTGCTTCGTGTTCTCGAGTCTTCTGGCTCCAATCTCGTTACGACGGGGTTCGCTTGCAGCCACTCGTCTACTCTTCTGTTGTGAGTTTCCGTAGGTACTTCTTCGTGGACGCTATCTTGGTCTTCTTGGATGGCCGTAAGGTCGGCGGCCAGCCTTTTTCTTATCAAGTCGGCTTCAATTTCGAGTTCCTTCTTCTTCAGCTCGGCTAACTTCTCTGCAGCTTCAAGCTCGGCTAATCGGGCCCGGGCTGCCGCGCTTGCAGTTGAGCGGTGCGATCTCACCGACCTTCCCGGTGAACCAGTTCGGGTTAGGTTCCCGGGCTTCGGTCTAGGGGCGCTGAGGGGGGCGTTGATCGTAGCCCCAACCCCAGACCCCATACCCAACTGCGTGCTTGGCGAGGCCGGTGGACCCTGAGCCAACCTACGGCGCCGTTCTTCCTCGATGCGCTGCTGTCTCAGGTCCTCTTCATCTCGTCGAGCTTGCACTTCGTCTTCATCAGCTTGGCTTCTTGTCACTACCATCTTGAAACTCGAAGTATTCTTCTTGAAGCGTTCTGACTTGGATTCCTGAAGCTGATCTTCAATCTTCGATCCGGCTTCTGAAGGACCAAACAATGTCGTGGACTGTATGATGGACTTTTATCGGTGTCAACCAGGAAATAAAACACAAGATTCTTCGATAGCTCTTGATTTTTATTGCGTACTCCGTTTCTTACAATATTCTTGAGTACTTAATACAAGTGAAGGTTGAATGCTGGATAATAAGTAGTCGTGGAAGCAACAATAAAAGACAACAATAAAAGACGACTTATATAGGGATACGAGGAGCTTAAGTACCCCTTTTTTCCATAGCCCGCAGGGGGACTTAATGAGCGGGCTAACGACTGACATTATTTACAATTTTTCTTTACTTCTATCTTAGCCTACTGTTTTTAAAATGAGTTTATTTCTTCTATATCCTTATCCTATTACATAATAACTTACAAACTACACTATTTACATCGAATCAGCTATAATTCAGGCGGCGTGGCTCGGCGTACTGGACAATTATAGTAAGTATCTAATCTACCTACCTAAGTAGCTTATACTGTACATAACAATTTGCAATAGGTACTATATTAGTAGAAAGTAATAAATAGGTCAGTAAAAACCTACCTATTTCAAAAATTTGGATTGATATAGGCATACCTGCCTATGTATCGACAAAAATAATCTTGCAGTAGCAGCCCAAGTCTTTCAGGCAGGTCCTGCCTACTCAGGTCGCTCACTGCGACGACGCGACGGACGACGCGGTTGGGCGACTCAGAGCCGAAAGTCGAAGTGCGGTAACTCCAACTTCTGTAGGTTAGGTTAGAACTGTTACCCCAACGCATGAGCCGAGCGAGCGTAGCGAGCGTGCCGCAGCAGCGGACGGCGAAGTGCCAGATCGGGTTATGATAGGAACGAGTATCGGAATAAACGGAATATTTCTGTAAATACATGAGTACCTACCAACCCGAATGATCATAATATAAATATAGCAGTAGTTAGGTACTACTACCATACGTATTCCTATATTTATTATAGACAGTACGTAATTATGAATTTCCATTCATCTGTTTCTATTGAAGGGTCATCGCCCTCTGTGGGCTCAGCAATCTCGCCACATTACTGGCCGTCAGATTCTCTGCCCATACGGGGGCCCCGTATAGGGCCATACTTCGCACGATCCCCAGGTACAGTCTCCTGCAGGGAGCGTTGGGTCTCCTGATGTCCCCCTCAGTTTTGGGACCAAACTTCGGAAGTGATGTCCGAAGTTCCACCGGCCATCGAGCCCCAGATACTTCATCGAGGGCTCGATGCCGATGCTGACACCCCCTATCTGTAGGCTGGATCCCGCAGGTGGCTCCATCCGAGGTCCGTGGAAGCACCGAGCCTCGGACTTGTGAAGAGCGACCTCGAGACCCAGCCGCCGTGTCTGACCCACGACTTGAGCAACCCCTGCCGTGGCCTTTAGTGCTGCGTCTCGGTGCGCTACTCCCCGCGCCGTAATGATGGTGTCATGCGAACCGGACGTCGGAGGTCACAGAACGACCTCCGTCCTCTATGAGCGCTGGCCTGAGGGTGACCGGTGGAGCCGCCTGTCACCCTAGCAGAAGCAGGCCGCGGCGGCGGCGCAAGGTGCGCCTCCCCGTAACCGGGGCTAGATGGGGACACTGTGGTCCCCCCAACCCGAAGGAGACCATCTCGAAAGGGATGTTCTCCTGGGTCTGCCGGGGTGCGAGAGATATGCTTTTGGCAATCTCACCTCCGGCAACCAAGGACTTGGGACGGCGTGCGTTTTAGTTCGAGTTCGACATAACCACCTCCACTGGCTCCGTGGGGATTTATCGCACGATAAAAAAAAACGAGGGTGTCATCGGCGGAACACGTTACGCTGACCCCTCTGAGCAACGTACCACGCAGCACCCAATCGTAGCCGATGTTCCTCACCCTCCGTAACTACGGGCACGTCGTTCTCCACCACCTCCCCTAGGTGCCGTCTTCTTAGGGGCGGAGGCCTTGGCTTGGGACCAGTAACACCACTGGTTGCAGCCGTCGTCGCTCAAGACGCGACGACGGGTGCCGCCAGCGGTGGGCGGTATGCCCGGTCCTCGAGGACGCCGAAGCGTCGCTCGATGACCTCCAGCAGCTGGACCACCGTTGGTGTCACCTTAGATGGAGCACGGAGAGCGGGGGTTTTCACACCCCGAGCCTCCCCGGCCCCCTGGACCAGCTGCGTCAGCTGACCGATCTCCTCCCGCATCAGCCGTTGCTGCTTGTGGGAGTCAGCAATCTCCGT
The DNA here is from genome assembly GCA_914829495.1 of Eilema sororculum. Lineage (NCBI taxonomy): Eukaryota > Metazoa > Arthropoda > Insecta > Lepidoptera > Erebidae > Eilema > Eilema sororculum. Next base: position 25,101,776 of record OU618536.1, read on the forward strand.
CTCCAGGCTCGCAACCCGAGCCCGGAGTTTCTCCTCCTCACTGGAGACGCTCCTTTCCAGGAGCTCCTCCAGCGCTTTGGCGGCACCTTTTATCGCGTCCGCCACGACCCTCTTCTTTCCCGTAATATTTTTCTGGCCTTTTACGGTGCCAGAAATGCGGGAAAGAGCCGCCAGGATGTTCTGCACCGTCGGCACCTCCGTGACCTCCCTTGGTAGCGGGGACACAATCGCTGGCGGCTCTGCTACTCTCTCTTTCGCTCTGTAGAGGTCGGCTTTCGTCCTCTACCCGCGCCTAGCCGTCTAGCGTAGCCTTACTAGGAAGGTCCTCCTCGCTGTTCGATGATTCAGATCCACGATGAACCTGGGCGGGTGTCGCCATGGCTAGTCACCGAATGGGTGTCCATTCGATCACCAGTCACAGCTAGGGATTCCCCAGACGTTTCCATAACCATATTTTGTTTTACGGTTAATGTCCACCGACATTGAGGTGGAAGTAGAGGGGTTGTATGTGAGGATAGGAAAGGTGGGAGTGAGTGAGTGACGCCCTAGGCACTGAGTTCCCCCCAGTGATGCATCCCATTGCCAGGCGTGGGGTTCGGGGTGATTTTTTATAGAGGTTTTCTTCCTCGCAACTCCTAAGAGCTACCATGCCCCTCTGTTGCCAGACGGCGGTACGGCTCGGCCGATCGATGGTCCCCATGGGACCGTGTATTTCACCACTGATCGCTCAGTGGCAAAGTACTCGTCGCCCTTAAAGTTCTCCGCTAGGCTTAGCAGAGCGCGTGCGGAGAACTTTAAACCGACCATAAAGGCCCCCCCTCCTTGGTGGACTATTGGCCACCAAGGTACCTTCAGGTGAGATAGCAGTGCCCAGCAGTGAGACATTGAAAGGGCTGCTATTATTATATTATACTAGCTGCTGCCCGTAGCTTCGCCCGCGTGAAGTTTTGTTCCCTTTCCCGCAACCCATGGGAACCTTAACCCGGAATAAAAAGCAACTTATGTGTTATTCCATGTTCTAATCTACCCCTGTATAAAATTTCAGCCAGATCCATTCAGTAGTTTTTGCGTGAAAGAGTAACAAACATCCATACATAAAGCGATACATACTCACAAACTTTCGCATCTAAAATATTAATAGGATAAGTATAAATATATTATATTTGACAGCTTCCGTGGCGTGGCGGTAGTGCACGCGACTGCCACGCAGGAGGCGCGGGTTCGATTCCCGCTCAGTGCAAATATTTGTATGTATGAATATGGCTATTTGCATTGGTCTGGGTGTTTCTATGTATAATATGTATGTATTTACAAAAAAAAAGTATATAAGTATGTTTATCCGCATTCTAGATTCCATAAGCTATAAAAGCTTACCATGGGTCTAGATAGCGTTGTGTAGAATGTTGTGGAATATATTATATTATATATAAGTTTTATGGTTTAACAGTTTTATAAAATTATATTTTAATTTCAAACAGGGTATTCTACAATTATTTCTAAATTAAAACTAAAATAATGATTAAATTAAAACTAGCATAATAACAAACATAATAATAATAAAGTACAATATTTACAAGAAAATAAAAAAAAGTCGAAGAAGAAAGGACAGTTCAGGCGTCGAAGAATTCCTCCCCATCGATGTCGACTGGTAACGTACCCAAAAGGCTGGCGGCATTGCCCCGTTGGATGGCAATGCCAATCCGTTGTGCAAAAAAGAAGCCAGCCCTTTGGTCACGCGAAGCATCGACCAGTCGCTTTGCTATTTCTTTATAGAGCGACCGTGCGCTCGGACCCCACGAACCCAGCGTCTCGACCCCAAACGGCTCAAAAATATAATTGCTGGACAAATTATCATATTTTCGCCGTTTGAGGGTCTCCGCAGATGCCGCAGCAGCACAAGCGCAGTACGACGTACTTGGAAGATGGGAAGGCGCAAGGGTATCGACGCAAGTTGCGTCCCACACCAAAGGCCTGCCCATCTTCCAAGGCACCAAAGACATACCGTTCGGTCTCTTGCCATCGTCGCGCACCAAACCAACTGGTTCAAGTGTGGCTGGGACGCCAGCGGTGACAAGAGCCCGGCGGATAATGTCATTTAAATGTGCATGACGTGACATGCGTCCTGCGCTCCTGCCGCATGAAAGGCCGTGATGCCCGAGGCTGTCGACTGCTTCTCCACAGTGGCAACGATGAGGAGAAACACAGGGAGCACCCAAACGAAGGCAGGCTGCAATCCTGAAAGTCGTGTCATCCAACATGGTGCCAATGTTGGATGACGGAAGAGCCTGAAGCCATACACCAGACTCCCACTCTCCCACAGCCAGGAGGCGAGCACGCTCTGCAACACTGTGAGAACTATTTAACAATTGTTGCCTTAATATGCTGCAAAGCGGCTCATCCCACTGTCTCTGGGAGTATAGGTTGGTGGGCAAAACAGTATTTGGGCAAAACATTTTCCAATCATTTATAGCTTCGGCTTTACCTGGCACTTCGGAATTAACCAGTGTAGGTATTAAAATTTTCCTAGTTAATTCCTCTGTGCCATGAGTTGAAGCTAAAAATGCTGGCAAACTAACATCAGAAATTTTACGAACACCGAGCCCACCCCAGCGAACCGGGAGAGATGCTTGGAGCCAGGCTCGGTCGTTCAAATCTGCATTCAAAATTTTGCATAGGGTATTTTGAATAATTTTGTCCATCTTGCCTAAAAGTTCCAAATGTTTAAAAAATTGTGATGATCGTAGAGCATGGGTGAATTTGGGGACGAAAAGGCAATATCTGACAATTGTAAAAGCGGAATGTATATTAATTTGGAGGAGTCGGTCCGAAACCTCATTGAAATTTTGTATCTTTTCCTCAATAAATGCATCATATGCTTCTTCAAGAATTGGGGACCCTAGGAGCCGGAGTGAACTTTCATCTAAAACTTTTAAATTTGGGGCCAAAACATTAAATTTCGAAATTGCCAAAGATCTGTCAATATTTCTGTTAAGAAATATTTCACATTTTGAAGAATTTAGTTCTAAACCAATAGTTTTAAATTTGTCTTTCAGAAAAGCCAAATCTTGAAGCACTGTGTCTATATCCCCTCCTAGAGTACCGTCATCAAGATACCAGATGTTAAATTTGGAATTTAGCTGCCTAATGATAGGATGTATTGATAAGCTGAAAATGAGTGGCCCAAGAGGGTCCCCTTGTTGACACCTGACCGCAGAATCTAAAATATTTTCTTTAAATAGTAATTTAGAAGGGTGTCTGTAGCACTGCCAGAGAAATTTGAAAATTTTGGGCGTTTGTAGCTTGGCCTGCGTCAACAAGGTGTCCCTGTTAACTGAATTGAAGGCATTCTTCAAGTCAACCTTAAGAATGACCTCTCCTTCGCCGCAGCCAAGGTACGTGGACAGGGCATGTACAGCAGCCTCACAGCCCCCTTTAGAACCAAAAAAAAATGTAAATTATCATTACAATATGCACAGGTTTCTCAAAAGTTTGTTTATTGCCATAACTTTCTTGATGTCTAATTACTAGCTACTTTACCCTATCGATTGATACACGCGTGAACTTGGCGGCCGAGCCTCGCGTCGGCCGGCCCGGGGTCATCGCGGGAGTGAGATAGCGGCATCTGCGCGCGAGTAGTACCGGCGCGAGTGCGTTGTTGAGGCGCGCGGGGGTAAAATTTGAATTCGAGCTGGAGTGGTACGGACTCTTAAGTTTTAGGAATCTTTATGAAAGCCAGTAGGTACGCGGGAGTAATACTAAAATATGTGCGAGGGAATATGATACGTAATACAAGAACCGTAAGGCTGAGTATTGCGTGAAAGTGAACGAGAATTATTTGAATAAGGCGACAGTTACCTACCTACCTGCGAGTTGAAATAATTAACGAATTTGTTGAAATATGTTATGAAATACAAAAATATTATCGTAAATGTATACTATTATGCGTATGGACGAGATATAACGAGATTATAATAGGAAATAATAGATAGTTTGCGAGATTCGAGCAAGTTAAACTTGTCGATGCGTGTGAGTGAAATATGGCGGCGATGGCGTTTGAGCAATATGATCAATATTGTGTTTAGTGTTATTTGCAAGGAGGAGCGATGCGGATCATGGAATCCGGGGAGTGGGACCAAAAACTTGGAGTGAAAAGGACGTACCATAGGTGCTGAGGTGATGATATCCTGGTTCGCAGGTCTCCTTGTCCACAAACACTTCACACAGAGTTTTTCTTTTATATTTGTTTATTTGGAAGCGCGGACGCGCGGCGAGTTATAGTATGTTTTAACTGAATGGTGAATAGACTTGAGAGTCGCGGAGGCCTGTGGGAGGCCTGAGTTCCTTTTTTGAGCGTTTCGAACCTCTTCGTGACGGGTGCACGATGATGACTGATACATAGGGAGTGGAAGGGGTAGGAAGAGTGAAACGTTGAGTGATATACTGAATGAAAGTTAATTATAAGGATTCGAGTATGTGTCTTTTGAGTAATGTTTATATGAATAATAAAAATTAAATAAACTACGAGTGTAGGTACCTATTGGGCGCAGCCAAATACAAATTGGTAGATATATAGCACAAAATTATCACTTATTTAAATGGACACATGAAGAATAGGTACAATATTTATTGACCACAAGGTATTCTAGTAGGTAGGTACCTCGTCTCTAGTTAGGTACTTATTAAGTGTTTATGCTTTGAACACAAAGGCAACAAATTCAATTTAAAGATGACTTTAAAAGGTTTAAAACACACAATAACGAATAGCAAAGTAGAATCTTAAATCTAAACATAGGTAAAATGACATATTAAACGCCTATGAATGATGAAATTGTAAAGAAAAACAATGTAACGGTATGCACATAAATAACAATAATAAAATGTACGTGTCGCTCACTACGGTCACCGCGTGGCCCTCATTCCTCCACCGGAATTTTAGCGACACGCGCGACTGATCGCGTAAGAGTCCCTACTTGAGTTCTCACCCGTACCACTCGCACTCTGCCGTCCTTACCGGGAAATAATTCTTCTATAATGCCACGCGGCCACACGCTTCGCGGAGCATCGGGGTCAGCGATAAAAACAAGGTCCCCGACTTTAAGTGGATCCTGACCATCTACGGTCCACTTTTGGCGTGGGATGAGTTCAGGCAGCACCTCGGTGACCCATCTCTTCCAGAACATATCCGTCAGTCTTTGTGCTACCCGCCACTGCTTACGTAGGTACACGTCCGAATCGTCGAAGCTGCCCATATGAGGCGACGTGGAAGACGAGCCAAGCAAAAAATGGTTGGGTGTCAGCGACTCTTTGCTGCCGACCTCGACTGAAACATGGCTCAGTGGACGTCCATTTACGATGGCTTCCACTTCTGCCAACAGGGTGTTGAGTACTTCTTCTCTGGGTGCTCTCTCCTTGAGGGTTACCTTCAGGGCGACCTTAACACTACGAACCAGGCTTTCCCACGCTCCACCCCAGTGGGGGCTGGCTGGTGGTATGAAGGTCCAGTTGGTGCCATGAATAGTGGCAGCGGTCTGTAGTGTGCGCTCGTCCAGCTCAGCTGCAGCCTTCCTGAGTTCCGTATCAGCGCCCCTCAAGTTTGTGCCATTGTCGGAGTACATATGGGCGGGCCACCCACGTCGTGAAGCCATTCTTCTAAGGGCCATTATTAATGCGTCGGTGCTGAGCGACGATACTGTCTCAAGGTGCACAGCTCTTACGGTTAGACAGGTAAAAAGGACTCCGTACCGCTTCTCCTTCCGTCTCCCTATGGTGACTTCTATTGGCCCAAACAGGTCTACTCCGCAATGGGTAAAGGGCCGTTGGTGATGAGCTACCCTGGCAGCAGGTAACTCACCCATTAGAGGCATGTGAGGCCTAACCCTTTTTAGCCTACACAGCATGCACTTTGTTGTTATTTCTTTAACTGTAGGTCTCATACGTATAATCCAGTATTTTTGTTTCAGATTATTTACTACCATTTCCTGGTTGCCATGACCTGCCTTCACGTGGTAATATTTCACTATTAACTTAGCCACTTTACATCTTCCATCTAAGATTACAGGGTGTTTGACATCGGGTGAAACGTCATCGGCGACACCTATACGTCCGCCTACACGCAGTACATCTCGTTCATCAATAAAGGGCGTCAACGTGAGTAGCTTACAACTTTTCTGTAACCGTTCTCCATTTTTTATTGCAGATATATCGGCGTGAAATGATTTCTTCTGAGAATATCGTACGAGTAAGTTTTCAGCGCGTTCCATAGTAGTGCAGTCATAGACTTCCACTTTCTTACATTTGTTTATAAATTTTAGTACCATGGCCGTACTTCGAAGTAGACGTATCCAGGAGGAAAACCGCCCCGGGTCCGGCACAGATGCGTGCTCAGGTAAGTATTCTTCGCATGAAATATTTGTTACATATTCTAAGTCACACTCATTAGCAGGTAGGACTGTACTTATAGGCCACGAAGTCTCCAGGTTGCGTAGAAATGATGGACCGTTAAACCACTCGCCGTCTAGCTGAAGACTATCCCAATTTTCCCGAGTGGCCAAATCAGCAACGTTCATAGCCGTAGGTACGTATCTCCATTCCTTTCTCAGCGTTATTCATCGATTTCGCCCAGGCGGTGAGCTATATAAGGTTTGTAACACCTTGTATTATTATCAATCCATTGTAACACCGTCGTAGAATCACACCAAAGATAACGATTAGCTGGCTTTATTCGATGTGTGGACTGTAATGTGTTTGCTAATCTTGCCGCCATGATTGCAGCCTGTAATTCCAATCTGGGTACCGTTACAGGTTTTACAGGTGTTACTCGACACTTGCTAGCCACGAAACAAACATTTATTTGTTTGTTATCATCAATCCATCGCCAATAAGCGACCGCACACATAGCTTGCAGCGATGCATCGCAAAAAACATGAAGTTGTAAACATCTATAACCGGTTTCATTAATAGGTAGGTCGGGCGTCGTATACCTATTCGTAGGCACAGTTACATTTCTTAATGAATCACTTATCAGTTGCGACTGAGATTCTTCTATCTTGCTAAGCTCTGCAGCTGTGTGCGCGTGACGTAATGAATTTACGTGTTGGTAACATCGTGGTATTCGAATGCTACTAATTGTTTTCAATAGTTTTAACCATTTAAACCACTTGGTACATATATCTTCGGTTATGTTTTCGTCCCAGTTAATGTTTGATTTCCAAGTTTCCTGTAATAGTATTTTACCATTAATGGTAAACGGGGACAGGAACCCATAGACGTCGAATAATGACATGATAACTTTTAATAATTCTCGCTTTGTAGGGATTTTATTCCCGTCAATGATTTCTGTAGGTATCCGTTTGAATGAGGTGGCGAAGCCTAACGTGTCATCGTCAGGGTACCATATGATTCCCAAGGCACGCTCACCTTCATGTCTTGCCCCTATCTTGACTGCAGCGGCAGAGGTCGCGAGCATCTCCTCAGGTAGACTGTTCAGTACCACCGCGCTATTACTAAGCCAATTACGTATCTCGAACCCACCTTGTTTGTGTATATACGTAATATCACGCGCTAAATCAATGCAAACCTTTTCGTTTGGCTGACTATCTATATAGTCGTCCATATAGTGCTGACTATGAATGGCCTGAACGGCGGCCGGCTTTGACGATTCGTACCTAAGTGCATTTTTATTCTTAATGAATTGAGCAATGAATGGGGCGCAGTTCGCGCCGAATATTAAAGACGTCATCTTTAGAGTCCTTACACACTCGCTGGGGTCATCGCGCCATAGGAACCGTAAGGCATTTTGGTCCGAGGCCAAAATCTTGACTCTCAAAAACATGTCCTTTATATCTCCTACTATGGCGACCTCGTGCTCCCGGAATCTCAACATAATACCCAATAGTGACATTAGTAAATCGGGACCGGTCAATAGGTAATCGTTAAGTGACAGACCGTGTGCTTTAGCGGCTGCATCGAAAACCAGCCGTAGTTTGTTTTTGTTGGGGTTATCGACCCCGAAGTGAGGTAGGTACCATGTTTGATCGGTCTTTGTGTTATTTGAAATCTCCTCTGCGAAATTGTTATCTAGTAAGTGATTAATCCGTTCCCGGTACCTTCGTGCGTATTGTTCATTACAGGTCATTTTGCGTTTCAGGTTATGCAGTCGAGACAGTGCTGTACGTTCCGAGTCTGGCATCTTACAGCTGGGGTCCTTCCATGGTAGACCTACGTGCCATCGACCATCAATTAGTTTCGACGTTCGTTCCAGGTGTTCCAGAGCTCGTATATCATCAGCATTTTGGCGTGGCTTCCCGGATATCCCCATAGATTCGATGGTAAATGACTTCCTTACCAATTCGTGCAGGTCGTTTTCTGGGATGTTACCCAACCCCGATGCTACCTCCGTAACATGCAGTGTAGTGAAACACGAGCGCATTGACAGCGTTGAGGGTACCAGCCCATGGACACACCATCCCAGCGGAGTGCGAGTGGCACAAGGTTCGTTACTCTTACCTACTCTAATTTCTATGGGTAACAATAATCGACAGTTATCCTGACCGATAAGAATCTCAGGTTTAGTGTTATTGTAACAAGGCAGATTTTTAATACTACACAAATGAGAATATTGATCAAAACTTATTGAACTACACTTTTGTTCGGGTACACGAAGGTTCTGAAAACTACGAACATTAATTTTAAAGCGCTCACCGTCATAGCTCGATATACAAACACACAGGCTCTCCGCTTCCGTCGTCAGCGTGCTGCCGTGCCAAGCGCCGCGCACCTGCATCGTCTCGCGGCGGCCGCGCAGGCCGGCCCGTGACGCGAGCGCTGCACTGATGAGAGACACGGTAGATCCATCGTCCAATAACGCACTTGTTTGGAATACGCCATTAGGTCCGTGAACACTCACTGGTACAACTTTTAACAACACCTTGCTCGCACTGTTTTTTATGTTTGTTATTGTTTCAGTAGGTATCGACGACGTTGACGGCGGGGGTTCTGCCGAGGTTATCGGGGTATTATTACTATCACTGACTGTAGCGACTGTTTGACGCGCACTTGGTACGTAGTGTAGTAGACGGTGGTGAGGTCGACCGCAGCCTTCTACGTCACACGGGGCGGCGGGACACGTCTGCCGCTTGTGTTGTGATACTAGACACTTGTAACATATACGAGCGCGTTTTACATATAACCACCGCTGTTTTTGTAAACATTTATTGAACTTTTTACAGTCTGTTAATTTATGTTTAGAGCCACGACAGAAGTTGCACTTTTCATCACTTTGTTTACTGGTTTCAGTTTGTAACAACACTGTTTCCGATTTGTTATCACTACTGTAACGTTTACTGTCCCACCGTAGGTTCATTAGATGCGCACTACACGTAGATGTCCTTACCGCTTCTTGATTTAAGAAGTCAGTAAGTATGTCGAGCCTACTCTTGGTGCCTTCCGTGATAGGTAGGTAACTATAATCGGCCCACTTACTAAGTAGCACTGTAGGTAACTTATTGAGCACGATGTTCACTACGCCGACGCCCTGTAGGTATTCTTCTCGCCGTAGTGCCCGTACCGACGCGACGAAATTCTTTATCTTAACAGAAAATGGTACTATGTCTTTCTGGTATTCTGCCGGTAAGGGATGCAACTTTTTAATTTCATGTAAATTTCTTGATAAAATGATTTCCGGGTTCCCAAACAGTAATTCTAGCGTGGACATCACTGATTCAGGCGACTTACTACTAATTAGGAGGGCTGACACGGCTTCCTTAGCGGGACCACGGAGACATTTTCTCAATCGTGACAGATTTTCCTTTTCACTGTAGTTACAGATACTAGCCGATTCTTCGAACGCGTTCTTAACCCTTTTCTTGGCAATGTGCATTGTTATGCACACATGTCTTCATAAAATTCTAGACAGTAAACTATTACATATACATATATAATTTTATTTTAATGCTTTGATACATATAATTTACTGTAAAAAAAATATACTGGAAGTTCCTGGCAAAGCTAGTTTTGGCAGTAAACGCTAAAATTGCAAACCGTGCGCGTGCCTCTTCTCAACGTAAGGTAAATATCATCGTTTTTGATATGTTTATTTAGTTATTGTCTCAGTAAGTAGATGTTATTCTGTAGATGATAGTATTACCTATATGGAAATGCTATTTTTTACATGGATATACCTTACAATCGCATTTTATTCTACTGGTTTTTCGTATGTATCTTTAAATGCACACGGCCTGGTTTGTTATAAAATAAAACTTTTTTGTCACGTATCCACAAAGATACACTGCCATTTTATCCAATAATTATTGATATAAGATTTTTTATTTTCATTTAAAATTAATTTAATTTTTGGGTGTGTAACATGTTATATTTTCTTTTTCCAAAAGAACTTTATTTTGTGTAGATTTTCAAAATGATTCATCCCAAAGTCTGGAGCCAGATCAGAAATGGTTAGCATTTGCCACAATCTACTATTTGACTCGACTTTAGTTGTGCTCTGTTCTTACACGAATTTTCGCGCTTTCATTCTCCGCGGGACGAATTCCAGCTTCGTGGAAGACCGTATACGTGCATCCTGTGCCTAAGAAAGGCGACATGACAGACCCATCCAATTACAGGCCTATCGCTATCACTTCCCTTCTCTCGAAATTTATGAAGCGTGTTATTAGTACACAGTTTCTGGGATACCTTGAGGGTAATGATCTACTGAATGACCGACAGTACGGCTTCCGCCAGGGTCGCTGAACCGGTGACCTTCTTGTGTATCTCACAAACCGGTGGGCGCAAGCCATTGAGACTCACGGTGAGGCACTAGTGGTCAGCCTCGATATAGCGAAGGCCTTCGATCGGGTATGGCACAGAGGTCTTCTTGCGAAGCTACTATTTTATGGACTCTCTATGTAATTGGATTGCCCCCCTGTGTGATTGGATTGACCTCCCTGTGTGATTGTAATCTCTCGGGAGTATCCGATTGGGGTCGACTAAACCTAGTCTAGTTCAACCCCACCAAGACATAAGAATATGTATTCACCGTTAATAAATCCTCACTTATTGTAGAGCCGCAAATCCTGGGCACAAGGCTTACCATTTCCTGTCATTTAGAAGACAAGGTCAAAGTGGCATCAAGGAAACTCAGAGTTCCAGCTTGACCCCTTCGACTCGGTGCAAAGACGTGTGTTGAGGGCTCGTCGACAGTCCCATACTAGCAGGCGATGTGGAACCTCTCAGCCTCAGGAGGGACTTTGCCTCGCTGTGTATTTTCTACCACCTATACAATGGTTTGTGCTCAGATGAATTGTTTGACATGGTGCCCACAGATGCTCTATTCTATCATCGCACCACTCGCCATAGGCAGGGAATTCATCCCCACACATTGCACTGTTACACTGTTCGGTATGAAATAATTTTTTTTTAGGAAGAAGATGTTTTGTGTCATTTATATTATTGTTTTTTTTTTTATAGAAATGTAATTTTTTGATTGTGTTAAAAAAACCATTTGTAAGAATTTAGATTATGTTTATTTTTAATATTTCGAGATGCAGGACAGTGTATCCTTAAAGATACACTCAAATTAAAAAGTTGTTTGTTATGTATCAAACAATGTGCATTTATAGATACATTAAAAAAACCTTATTTGGGAGTTTCCTAGATTTTTTATTTTATTTTTCTACCTTAACTTAAACCCCATTGATCGTAATTATGTAAAAAAAAAATATAATTTTCGAAACAAAAATATCCTGCCAAGTAAAGGGTTAAAAGACAGCCAGTCCATGGGGTCACCGGAGAAATTCGGGAGTTCTCTCGGCGTGCTGACGCGACTTAGCAAATTGGTGGTATGGCTGGTGGCTGCCGTCGTTGCAACCAGCTCCTTAAGTGCGCAGGCTAGCTGCTGGACCGGACCCATCATGGTGCCATCGTCAGGCGATGACTGCGGTGGGAGCAAAGGGCCTGCTGATGGACCATTGTCGTCAGCCCGCTGCTCTCTCCTGCTGTCTAGTCCAGCGCTGCGCTCGAGCCATTCCTCGACGCCCTTCGCGTTCATGTGACCTTGACTGTTTTCGGACGCACGTGCGCTGTAGGTTTCTTCTATCTCCGCTAGGTCTGCGGCTAATTTTTTATCCAGCAGCTCCATTTCAATGTGCGCCTTCGCCTTAGCAGTCTCCAGCTCCAGACGCTTCATGCGTGCCAGCGCTGAGCTGGCGGATGATCGCTTTCCGTTTGATAACGATTTTTGCGTGTTGCTGGGGCCTGCCATAACCACATCCTCTTCCGTCTTTCGAGGATCTAATTCACCGCACTTTTCCTTTTTGGACGCGGTTCGCAATGTGCCACGTGTGTTAACCATTTTTTTCATAACCTATAATATCTTCACTAATCCGGCTCTAAGTGACCAATGTTAATGGTGTGGCTGTTAAATGAATGTACACTTGAGTTTACACTTTTAGGGTTTATTTCCGTTCTACAAAGTATCTAGGTACAACAATAATTATTTTAACTAAACGTTGCGAGCCGTGAAACACGATTTTTACAATTGCGCGGCGGGCGTGGCGGGCGGACTCTCAAGCACTCAGGCGGTGGCGCGCGCGTCGCCGGCTCGTACGACGCGCGAGCCTACCCCTCGCGCCCCGCACCCCTCATGCGTAGGTACAAATTTATACGTTTATGTAGGCTGACGTACCTACATAAATGAACATAAAATAATAAGTATAATGTGTCGCTTACACTCTTCTCATCGAGTTTGGCCCTTATGTGGCCCATAAGGTCATAAAGGGCGTCCTCGGTGCTTTTCTGGGGCATAAAGCCGTACTGGCGGGGGCTAATTGTCGGTAATAAATAGAAGTTGAGACGGGCCACCAGCATCCTCTCGTACACCTTCCCCAAGACGGGCAATAGACCAATAGGTCTGTACGACTTGGGGACGGTGTACGAGTCCTTCCCTGGCTTCCTCAGTGCAACCACCACGGCTTCCTTCCATATCTTAGGAAAGTAGCCGTGGTGAAGGCACCGATTCAGCAGCTTCAGGAAGAGTGCGGGGTCGGCCCCAATGGCGTGAGTGCAGATATCGGCCGTGAAGCCATCCGCCCCCGGAGCCTTCTTAGGGTTAAATTTGTGGAGGGCATCAAGGAGTTCGCTCATCGTAAAGGGTGGGTCATCATTATGATGACCCTTCTCGTTGTCCAAATCTTTAGATTTTTCACGTATCTCCTGATGCCCCACGTTATCCTCTTCTACCCGATCTCTCGGGTAGAAGGTTTTAGCCAGAAGTTCGGCTGAACCCTTTGCGTCCAGGTAAGTTCCATTGACGGTTAACGGAATATCCTCCTCCCTTGCCGTGGCCCTATTTATGACCCTGTAAATACCCTCCCACATGCCCTCCCGGTCCTGCTTTCCACAGAATTCCTTCCAACTTTCAACCTGTGCCTTTTTTACTTCAGATTCATACATCTCCTTTTGTTCCAGGTATCGCGCCACCACCCTCTCTCTTCGGACCGGCGCTGCATTCCTGATTCGACGCTTTTTGGTCTTGACGAGCCTCTGTAGCTCTGCGAGCCTTTCGGACCACCACGGCATCGTGATCAACCCCCCCGGTTTCTTGACTGGGATACTCTCCCCACACGCCATCTCGATCGCTCCCGTATATGCTTCGACTAAGACATCAAGCTCTTCGTTGTGCCTTGTTTCGCCTATTGCGATATCCGAGAGCGACTGAGTGACGCTGCCCTTAAAAGTATCCCAGTTGGCCTTTTTGGTGTTGTAAATGCGGGTAGTACGTTCGATTTTTGTGCCCTTGGCTCTTTCCAGGTTGAGGCTGAACAATATGCCGTTGTGGTCCGAACTCGGCACGAGGCCCGTGTCCACCTTCCAAGCGTCGACCAGGTCGACCATATTGTCGGTGCAGACCGTAACGTCCACGTGGCTACGATACCTCTTTCCACCCCTAACAGTGTTGAAAGTCGGAATGTCTCCGCTATTCAGGACCTGGAGGTCAAGTTCAGCGAGGACACCCCTCAGCAACTCGCCTCTGTCATCCTCGAACCAAGGTCCCCACCAGGTGCTCTTTGCGTTAGCATCACCCCCAAAAAGAACAAGCCGGGAACCTAGAGCTCGCCTCACCTCTATAAGTTGCTCTAAATATGGCCCCAGAGGTTCTGGTTTCGGTTCAAAGTAGAAGGATACCAGCGTGATCATCCAGGCACTGGTCCGGATCCCCACCACTACGATGTTGTCAGTGGTGAGTTGCGGGTACTGCACAACGTCCAAAGTAGGATCGAAGACGGCAATAGCCGCCTTCACAGTCCCTCCTCCTTGCCCAGCGTTCTGGAAGACCCTAACGCCCTGGTATACCTTCATCTTCGCCGAATTTCCAACATAGGGCTCTTGAATTAGAGCAACGGTGGCTTTTCGCCTCGAGGCTGCGAGTATGAGCTCGTCAGTTGCCAGCTTCCTCCTCTGGAGGTTTGCTTGTAGAATCTAAGTAGGTTAGGTTAGGTTAAATTTGCAAATTTTCAAAGTGCGGAGCGAAGTTCAGGTGAAATCGAAAAGAATCGGTTAGGTTAGGTTAGGTTAGTATGCTGATAAACAATACACGAGCCGAGCGAGCAAAGCGAGCGTGCCGCGGCAGCGGCCGGCGAAGTGCCGTAACCAAATCGCTTTTATTTCACTACACAGAGCATTTAAATATGCTACATCGGTATAAACAACTACATGAATATTACGCTAACTAAAACATTCGCTACTTGAAAGTTGGCATTTTGAAAAGTGTCATTCTAAAAGGAAGACCAAACGTAAAATTGGCAACTGTGAGGTTGGGTAATAAAAACAAAATTATATCACAAGTTGGCAAATGATTATTCTACGAAATAAAATTCTGCGAAACGTTAGTTGGCAAGTGATAATCGGCTGAATAATTTTCGACGACAAGGCAGAGATCCAAATAAAGGATCAGTTAATTATCTAGAAAGCAGCAATCGGTTGGCACAAACTCAGTATGGCTTTAGATCAAGTAAATCGACATCAGATGCCGTTTTAGAATTAACGGAGTTCATAGTATATAACCTAGACGGAAGAAAAAAATCAATAGCCATATTCCTAGACCTGGCTAAAGCTTTTGACTCAGTCTCTGTACCTATTCTTCTGAAAAATATGGAACAAATGGGCTTAGGGGCTATCAGCATGACATTTTTAAAAGCTACTTAAAAAATAGAGTCCAAATGTAAAAATTAATCACATTATCAGTGATGACCATGCGGTGCACTTTGGTGTACCTCAGGCTTTACTGGCGGGAAATCTGCCACCGATGCGGGAGTGGCCCTAGTTAGCCTAATCTACGACGCTTGGGAGGGATTGCAGGATGCCATTGGGGTATTCTGTGATCTTTCCAAAGCATTTGATTGTGTTGACCATCAAACACTCTTACTCAAGCTACGTCGATATGGTTTTGATAAGAAATCAATAGCACTATTAGAGTCGTACTTAACGGATATACTTCAGACTGTTGATGTAAATAACGTAAAGTCAAATAGGTGTACCCCAAGGATCAATCCTAGGACCCTTTCTGTTCCTGGTATATGTCAATGACTTGCCTTATATGGTCGAGGCACAAGCTAGCATAGTACTGTTTGCAGATGACACATCGTTAATATTCAAAGTAAATAGGTATAGTACAGATGCAAATAATGTTAATAATATTCTGAATGCCATATCAAATTGGTTTTCTGCAAACAACCTATTGTTGAATGCAGAAAAGACCAAATGTATGATGTTTAAACTACCCAATGTGAGGCAAATAGACGTTGATGTTGTACTGGGGGGAAGGGGTTAGAATTCGTGAACCTACTACCTTTCTAGGAATTATAATAGATTCTAAATAACAATGGGGTGACCATCTATTCTGGCCAATAAACTTAGCTCTGCTCTGCGATTCCCGCTCAGTGCAAATATTTGTATGCATGAATATGGCTATTTGCATTGGCCTGGGTGTTTCTATGTATAATATGTGTGTATATAAAAAAAAGTATATAAGTATGTTTATCTGCATTCTAGATTCCATAACACAAGCTATAAAAGCTTACCATGGGTCTAAATAGCGTTGTGTAGAATGTTGTGGAATATTTATTTATATTATTATTTATAATCCAACCCGCGCCTTCTGCGTAGCGGTCCCGTGCACTACTACGCCACAATGGCTTTTATTATCCAATACTACATGTTAAAGAAAACGCCAGTGAATGAGTGTTTCCCAGATCTTTTCTAGGTGTTTGACAATGACTTGCTCTGGGAAAAGTAGGTGAAAAAACATAATAACATTACGTTCTGTACAGATAATAAAAGATCCTTTAAAAGCATACGTTTATTGCATATTCCGCAGTTTTAATAATAAACAAGAAAGCAATCCACAGCATATATAAATATAAAGGCAACACAATATAATTGATAAGCCTGAAATTTTGTTGCATTCTAAGTCCGAGATTGCTATTCGTAAGGCCATCTTTGATTATATACTTACGAACACCAACTAACCACGTAAGTAAGAACTCAACCAAGTCAATTTTGGACATATCGCAATTATATATGGCTTTGTCGGCTTCACTCATCTTGTTAAGCATAGCTACCAAGTTGTCATTACGGAATTGCCACTCGTTTGAAGTAAAAAACTCTAATGCTGAACCCAGTTCATTTATTTTCGCGTAGATACCGACAAAACTGAAAACAAAAAGGAAGATATAGGATAAATATTTTACTACTGTTTCACATTACTACCCACAATACCGAAGTAAAAAGTTACAGAAGTAATTATCATCGACACTAACGGAATTAATCCTGGTATCCAAGGAGTATGGAGCCTACCCCTCTACTCTTTGTTTTGATTTATCTTCGGCCTTTGCGTGGTCGACTACCATCTGAACCCCGAGAAGAAATCATGGCCAGAATTTCGTTCGCTATTTATTCAGTAGGTACGTTTTAGATCGAACCGGAAAATTGGGTGATCTTCTGGTGTGCGTTACCTATCTTTGAGGTGACGCTATGGACCAGCACGGCCAGTCACTGGCAATTAGCCTTGATATCGCCAAAGCTTTCCTTCCAAGCTACCGGCGCCGTATTCGCGTCTTTTGTGATACACGAGCTTCGGAGTTCTTGCTAGCAAATGCTGGCGTGCCGCAGGGGTCCGTCTTATCATGCACGCTCTTTCTTCTGCATATCAATAACATGCACTCCACTGGCAGCGTTAATTGCTATTCAGACGATAGTAATTAATGTTATTTTTAGCTATCGCGGAGTAAACTCATGGTTGTTTATAACTATTCACGAGTTCACGACTTGACTGGCCGGCGACGGTCACGCGGCGCGCGCCGCTAATTTTTTGTGCGTCTACCCTACATTATTTTCAGATCGGTTTCCTTCTTCCTACAGTCCCGGGTTCTTTAAGCGGGGCGTAAAAAGGCATCTGATGAGGCCGTCAAGCTGAGTTCCACCATTGTTAATATTTAATATTTATAATAGTGACCCTCTTTCCGAAACCTCGTCTTTAGCTTACCATCAGGTGAGGTGAAGTGAAATTGATGTATTCTTTATATAGAAAAGTAGAACTGACGTCAAAACGATGTAACAGATAAATTGAAAATTCATAAAGGCAATTAATAAATCTTATTTAATATTCATGCACACACAAAGCGAATACATAACATACAATGGATGTTGAAAAGTTAGTACATTGGTACTGCTTATTTCTATAAGAAATTTCTCCCAGCAGACCGGCGAGAGGAGATCGTGACACATACGAAAATTGGTGTGATTGTGTGTATAGTAATTAGTGAGAAAACTATAAGTGCACACACACGCTTAACATTATAAAAGGTACAGTAGTACTTAATATCTAAATAAATATACCATATTAAGTATCATATATATTTTATACTAACTAAAAATGATATACTAAATATATTCTACATAAACCTAAATAATATCAAATATACATAAACATACACAGTACAATAAATAAGCAAACATTTATGCATAAATAGGAGAATCACCATCCCTCCTCCGCCCACGACTTGACGTCACTGAACAGAAGAGAGATAATGACTGCGAACTTTGCTTTTAAATACAGACAGCGTGTTGCTGGCTCTGATGTCAGACGGTAGCGAGTTCCACAGTCTGACCGCTTGCACGGTGAAGGAGTAAGAGCAGAAATCAGTTTTGTGGGATGGGAATTTAAGGAGAAATCGGAGGCTTGATCTGCACGGAGCATCAGAGGCACGAACAAATGAGAAACGCTCCCTCAGGTAAGATGGTGCAGAGGGGTTGTGCAGAATATTAAAAAGGAGACAGAGAATTCGAGTGTTTCTACGGTGGCGGATAGGGAGCCACTTGAGTTCTTTACGAAACTGCGAGACGTGGTCGTACTTCCTCAGATTGAATACGAACCGAATACACAAGTTTTGCAGTCTCTCCAATTTGTTTAAAAGTTCCTCAGTGGCATCTAGGAAACAGGCATCAGCGTAGTCGATAATAGGTCTCTCTTTCTCTATCGTCGATCTTTCTCTTATGGACTGGGAGATTTACTGTTACTACACTGTTAACATGGTAAATGTTTACGATGGTGACCCTCTTTCCGAGACTTTGCCTTTAGCTTAACATCAGGCGAGGTGAAGTCAAATTGACGTGTCCTTTGATTGATGTATATAAAAAAAAAAAAAAAATTATACTTACGATTCAATACCCTTCGGCCGCTTCCTTATAATGGCACATACAGCATCCAACAAATACGCCGGTATAAAATGCAGGAGCCATGCCATGAACCAATAAGTAATACCACGGCAGGGAATCGTATTAGCTAAGTATAGCGCCTTATCGCTGGCTAAATTTAATGAGTTCAAATATATATTTTTTAAAAACCCTGTAAATTAAAAAGGATAAAGGCTTATTATGTAGACAGACTCTGTGGCGTGATAGTAGTGTAAGCGACCGATACGCCTGGGGTCACGAATTCTATTCCAGATGCCATACAAACATCTGTGGCATTGGATACGACAATTAAATACTTTGCCTCGCTGTGTGTGTTCTACCGCCTATCCAATGGTTTGAAACCGCAGGTCAATTGCTAGACAAAATGCCCACAGCTACATTCTAACATTGCACCGCTCTTTAAAGACAGGGAATTCATCCTCACACATGAAAGGAACTTCATCCCACGCACGCTCAAGCTGTGGTATGAACTCCCTGCTGTGGTTTCCCCAAGTGACTACAATATGGGGTTCTTCAAGAAGGTCAGTACTTAATTAAAAGTTTTCTTCAGGGCCGGCAGCACGATTATTAAGCACGTGGTGTTGCATACGTCCATAGGCCACGGCTAGTTAGACTCGTAGAAGCGGAGCCCGGCACCATAGCAAAAGCTTCAGATAGGAACGGGAGTAACGCAAGGACGAAGAAGTATTACTGTTATCACTAATCATTAGATAGTGACAAAAATAATTCTACTAATCCAAAATTCGTCAAGAAACGTCCCACAAATAGAGTCCTACTCATTTCATGTGGCTTTAATGATATAACTTCCGGTGTCTTGCCATCTTCGAGGACTAAACTATTTGGTTCCAGAATAGCTGGTACACCGAGCGTAACAAGAGTACGGCGGTTTTCTCACTGCTAATATCCGTTGGGCCCACCAGGACCACCAGGCCTATTCATCTAGCCTGCTCGGGGTATCCCTGTTTTTGTCTCTAGATATTCATAAATTGAGTCCTCGGTACTCTAATCAAGGCTACTGTAATGATGGGTGACAATATCGTTAGATGATTTTGTTAAAGCAATATGAAAGTACTTACCAATGCTTATATAATGATCCTTATCAGTAACAGTATAAATCGGTATTTCTGTATCGCCTGTCTTTCTTCTCTCGTTTGCATCCCAGACAGCCCCAATTATAGCATTGTTTACAAAGTCTACTGGAGTCATTGCAAGTTTTACAGAAAAATCGAAAGGCAACACGTGTATTACTCCCAATACAATCCCAAGTACAATCTGTAAATTAACGAATTTTCATTAATTTATCGTTCATCTTTCATATAGTATTCATCTATATTAATAGTATAACACTCACCGGGATATTTACCATGTTTATGATTGGTATTTGGTAACCGATATTTCGGCGCTGTTACAAGCGCCATGATCACGGTGTTGTAACAGCGCCGAAATATCGGTTACCAAATACCAATCATAAACATGGTAAATATCCCGGTGAGTGTTATACTATTAATGTTAATGACCATGTAAATCTCAAATCAGTATTCATCTATACTTCACGTATATAACACAGTATATAAGACACGTTTAGGACTTCTTGCTAGGTACTTTGTATGTACCTATATAAAAAGGTGAACAGTCTGACGATTGGCCGAGAAATAGCGATTCTTCGTAGGCGTCGTAATATTTCTTTTGTTGAATCCATGTCACCGCATATCCATACTAATCCTTACTAATATTATACATGCGAAAGTAACTCTGTATGTCTGTCTGTCTGTCTGTATGTTACGCTTTCACGCCTCAACTAATGAACCGATTTTGATGAAATTTAATATGGGGGTAGATTAGACCATGAGAAAGGACATAGGCTATGATTGGTCGGGATAACCGACATCCACGCGGGCGGAGCCGCGGGCAAAAGCTAGTGTACAATATTGCAAATAACACGAATTTATTATATCGGTAAATGCGTAAGAAAATCCAGAAAGTCCTTTTACAGTATGCCAGGCGCGAACCTAGAACCGCAGTACAGATAGTGTTAGCAGACCTAGCGGTTAGCTAGCTACTGATCACTATGTGCTTGTTGAAAACTGTTCAATTGAAGGACCTTGCTGTGCATAATTATTTAAAAGTTTGTCAAGATGACTAATGCGATTGGAATTTTTTCAACATTTTTGCACTGTCACTTGGTCAATTAAAATCACTATAAAGCCATTTTTTATAAATTTAATGTTTATTTATAGTGTATCTGGCTGTCGAAAATACGTTTATGATCGAGGTTGTATGTAATTAAATATCACCAAGTTTGCTTGAAGTTTATTTTACCGGTATACTTTTACACAATACTTTACTTTGTTGGAATAACACTTGCACTGGCTTATGGCACTTTATACTTACGAAACTAGATAGGTTTGCGCGAGATAAACATTTTAAATCCCGTACTTCTCGTTATAGATAAATAAAGTAATTGCTAGTTTTAGAGTTTTGAAGAACAAGAAGCTGATGATGATTCAGTACGGCCGCGGACACATCCGACGTCGATCGTCTGCTACGGGTAATAGTCTCCGCTGGGAGACGATCATACAGTAGGAAACTGATCGTATGCAGTCGCCAAACTGACAGAAGGGAATGGCCGGTATGCCAAAATCGCTTTAGTGTGTGGGCGGTGTCGACTTAGGACTGCAAGCCGCCCGATAGCATCAGAAACTGCAGACGGACTGATCGTTAAGACATCCTTCGGTGTACCCAAGATGTTGTTTACTTCTATGCCTGGTGTGTAGACAGTCGGAATGGAGTATGTTTTTACCACGGAGCCGACTTCGTCCGTTACACCCTTTGACACCTTCAGGGCAATAACCTGGTCGAAACGACAGACAAATCAAAGGTATGTAATGTACCTATAACATGAACGCGTTAAATATTATCACGATTGAATATTATAAATCGTTCATATTGATTGAATACTTATAACCGGAATCGAATATGAGATAAAGGATTTATTTCTATTCGAAATAAATAGAGACTTACACCACTTGGTCCGGATAGAGCACTACGCATCTCTAACCAACCGGGGGCTGGTTCGCAGTATGAAGCAATCACTGGAAGTCACAACATTAATTATTAGAACATATTGTATTAATATTGTCTTAGAAGATGATAAAATATATTCTAATCTTAGGCTATATATAATTCTACAGATGCCGTAAGTGTCATTTCAGAACTATGTAAAAAATATGTTCAGTGCAATTTTGACATATACGTACATATGTACGTATATGTCAAAATACTAAAGCTCCATTAGCTGTTTTACAATGAACAGCTTCATATATTTTGGAACCGGTCACTCTTGCTTGACGCATAGCATGCCATAACTTTGAATTTGCTTGTTCATTTGTTTTTGTGGCAATTTCATTCGCTATTTCAGTGGTCACAATATTTTTTGCAAATGACTTAAAGCCAGAACAAGTTAAATTATTCTTAATTTCATTTATATATTTTAACATTAAATTGAAAATGGTGATATCTTGTAAATTAGGCTTATTATGATCTTGGCTTTGTCTTAATATAAGGCCTTTACACATGTTTCGCTGTGTACATTCTGCTAAGAACATGGACAACGAAGGGACATTAACATTAGTAGGTCTGCTCTTTTTTGGTATACCCATGTTCTTAGCCATAACATGCTTCTTATCACTTATAGCCCCAGCTAACTTTGGTTTATTCCAGTAACAAATAGTGGATGTAACTGATGGTTCATCGGAACGCTTAATGAGCCACATAGCGAAACAGATGGCATGTTTGCATCCACCTGCAGATGACGCACAGTCGTTGCACTCCACTTTGACGATTTTATTTGAAGTTTCGTCAATAATAGCCGTCACAGTGTACACAACTTCCCCTTAATTTTGTGTTCGGGTGTTACTCGGCACTTAACGTTACACAAAGTCCCTTCTCGCTGAACTTCTACGTAACCCACCGCGGTATTTTTTTTTTTTTTTTTTTTTTACACAGGACACGTCAATTTGACTTCACCTCGCCTGATGTTAAGCTAAAGGCAAAGTCTCGGAAAGAGGGTCACCATCGTAAACATCTACCATGTTAACAGTGGTGGCACTCAGCTTGACGGCCTCATTAGATGCCTTTTCACGCCCCGCTTAAAGGACCCGGGACTGTAGGAAGAAGGAAACACGTGAGCTGGCAGGGAATTCCAGGTCTTAGTGGTGCGGCATAGGAATGAATCACTGAAACGCTTGGTTCTAGCAGGTATACTCTGCACCGTAAATGGATGACATCTTAGCCCTGCACGTGTCGTCCTGTGAAGGAAAGGGGAGGGTGGGACTAATTGGAAGAGCTCGTCAGAACATTCACCATGGTAGAGACGGTAGAAAACTGCCAAAGACGCAACATCTCTACGCATCTGCAAAGGCTCGAGGGTGTTCGTGACCTCAGGATCCCCAATAATGCGGACCGCACGTCGCTGCAACCTGTCGAGAGCATCTAATAAGTACTTTGCGGAGCCGTCCCAGAGATGTGAGCAGTATTCCACGCAGGAACGAATTTGGGTCTTGTATAGAAGACACCGCTGCTCCGGCGTGAAAAAACGTCTCACTTTGTTCAGGACTCCGAGTTTACGCGAGGCTGATTTGATGATACTCTCGATATAGTTTTTGTTATTCAGTTTGCAGCGAACATCCATACCGAGGATAGTGAGGTGATCCTGCAGTGGCAGTGGTGTGCTCTGAAGAGTGGGAAGGGGAAGGAAAGGAGATACCTTTGCTGTAAACGCACATGCCTGGGTCTTCTTGGCATTGAACTCGACCAGGTTCCTAGCGCCCCATTGAGAAATGTGGTCCAGGATCCGGTCCAGCTCAGTGACAAGAAGCTGCCTTTTTTCCGCGATATCAGACTGCTTGGCCGCAGGATGTGCGTAATAACTCCCGTGTAAGGTGCTGTCGTCTGCATAGCAGTGAATGTTTCCGTTACAGAGCATGTCATTGATATGCAGAAGAAAGAGAGTGGGAGATAAAACGGAACCCTGCGGCACGCCAGCATTTACCTGCTAGAACTCCGAAGCTCGTCCATCACAAAGGACGCGAATACGGCGCCCCCGCAGGAAGCTTGCAACCCAGTTACACAGTCTAGGAGGCAGGCCGAAGGCTGGTAGCTTGGAAAGAAGCGATTTGTGCCATACCCTATCGAAAGCTTTGGCGATGTCAAGACTAATTGCCAGTGACTCACCGTGCTTCTCCATAGCCTCACCCCAAAGGTGGGTCATGTACGCCAGAAGATCACCCGTTGACCGTTTCGGTCTGAAACCGTATTGCCGGTCACTAAGCAAGGAGTGATCCTCTAGGTGGCGCATGAGCTGTGTGTTAATTATGTGCTCGAACACCTTGCACAGCACTGAGGTGACGGCTATGGGTCGATAGTTGGCTGGGTCCGAGCGATCCCCCTTCTTGGGGATCGGCTGGACATTCGCCTCCTTCCAAGCCGAGGGCACTGTAACCGAACTGTAGGACAGTCGGTACAGCCGCGTTAGCATAGGAGATAACTCCGCTGCACATTTTTTAAGTACAACCGCTGGAATACCATCAGGACCACTGGCTTTCCGGACATCGAGTGATTGCAGTACTGCACGGACATCGCGTTGCCTGATACGTATATCAGGCATTGCGTGGTCACCAGTGGGCATTGTCCGTGGTTGCATACCACAATCATCGACTCGGGAGTTGGCCGCGAAGAGATTGACCAGCAAATTTGCTTTCTCTTGCGGCTCATGGGCCAGAGATCCATCGGGATTGCTCAGCGGGGGCAGCGAGGGCTGGCAGAAGTTGGCTTGCACGGCTTTGGCCAGTTGCCAGTAGCCACGGCTACCCGTGGGATGCGCCACTAGCTCAGCCGTGCTATGCGCTGGGCATCCGCCCTGATGCATGCCCTCTTGCAGACCTTTGTGGCTCTGTTGTACGCCGCCTTGAAGTGACCCACGTTGGGATCGCGCGTGGCGCGCGCCCGCACCCAGGCACGGTACGCAAACTGTTTATGCTCAACAGCCTCCGCGCACTCGCGCCCGAACCACGGCCGCGCTCCGCGGACTCCGGTGACATCGGTGTATGGGATATAATATTCCATACCTAGACCGATCTCACCGGCGACGGCAGTAGCGCTCTCAGATGGGTTCTTACCCTCAAAGCAGCGTTCAACCCACGGGATGGACGCATAATAATCGCGCAATCCATCCCAGTCCGCTGACGAGTAGTGCCATAGCCGCCTCTTCCCCTGCACGGATCGTGGGGGCGCTACAATGGGCACGGTGGAGCAGACCAGACAGTGGTCGGAGTTACCTAAAGCAGCAATCACCGAGACACTGTACTGGTCCGGGTGACTCGTCAACAGAAGGTCTAGCAGAGAGGGCTCTAGGCCGGACTCTCTTGGTATCCTCGTGACCTTGTGCACCAATTGAGTCAAGTCATGCGCCAGGGCAAATGCGTGAGTGGCTCTTCCCGCATGGTTTGTTATGGCGGAGCCCAACCAGATCTTGTGGTGGGCGTTAAAGTCCCCCAAAAACACCAATTCGGCGTTCGGAAACCGCTCCTGCGCATCATCTGCCGCCTGACTCAGGTATTCGAATAGTCGAGTTATCTCCGCATCTCCTGTATGGGAACGGTAAAGGCACACATAGATCTGACTCGTGGAGCCATGGTCTACGTGTACCCAAAGGATGGAAAAGGATGGGTCCTCTAGACAGCGCAAACGGCGACAGCAAATATCCGCCCTAACAAACACGCACACCCCGGCTTTTGCTCGGAAATTTTCCTCGATAACATAGCCGGGGTAAAGCAGGTAGGTCGTGTCGTCAGGGCGGCGTATTTGTGTCTCCGTTAGAAACAGCATAGCTGGTTTCGCCGTCTCCAGGTGTTGGTGGACGGCGTTGAGGTTTTTATGGAGCCCACAGATGTTCGTGGACTCCACCTCAAATAGAGTTTTTGTGGGAGAGTCCCTAGCCGCTGTTTCAACAGATACTGTATTGTGCGCTGCCATGAGGTGAAGGGTAAGGGAAGGCGTGAAAAAGAGGTGATTGTCGCCGCAGCACCGCGTGACAAAACATGGGAGATTGGTTTTATCTATGAATGTGAGGCGTGACGAGAGCCGACGCGCCGAACGGAAGGGCCCCCGTACCCTCCCGAATATGGTCGCCGGGCTCCCGTCCGGTCGCCAACCGGCACGACGAGCCATATCGGGATTATGCGCGACCTGGTGGGGCAGCCTCCCAGGGTGGTTAGTCCCAGTTGGGCCCCTGTACTATGCCGCGGGCGGCCAGCGGCACCACCGTTTCTACGGGTCTCCCTGCCCGGCGCGGCGCCCCGCGTCACACCCCACTAGACTACGCCAAAACCCACCGGTCCCACTAGTGCTGCGACTACCATCACCTCGGCCCGGCTATGCACTTGCTGATCCCTGAACGCAATCCAACCGAGATTGGATTACTATGGAGGGTTTTTCGCACTTGAGCACGGTGGTACCAACCCGGTCGAAATAAGTGTCACATTTGTGCCATCAAATTTCTACCACCTGTAATCAACGTAACGTAATGTATCAACGTAAGCTTCACGTGATGCCAACAATGCCTTAGCACTTCGAGTTTCCGCAACATTATAACAGTCACTTTCGTGCATGTACTCCAATAACATCAAATAATCTACTTTAGGTAGATTTCTGCTATCTGCAATACGATAACCCTCGGAAACTTTCTTGGTTCGAGAAATTAAGCAGAGAGTAAACACTAAACAAATAGAATAACTCCGTGGGCAAATTTAGCAAATAATGTTATTTGTTTTCGTTAAGATAAAATGAAATGTCAAAACTGGCGTCATCTGACTTGACATATATTTTTTTTTATTTTTTGAAACGTAGCAAAGGCAACTAGCCTATTCTGCCGTATGAATGACGTCACATGGCACTTACGTCTTTTTGAAAAAATATGAAATTAAAAGTTAAAAAGTTGAATGAAAATTAATATATTGAGGTAAAATAAAAAATATGGGTCTCGTAATTTTAGATTTACTTTCAATTGCGTTAATAATATAATCATGTTGAAAATTTGAAATGTTGTCAATTGACAAAATGTGACAGAGAGAGACGGTTGTCATGTCACGCGGCTGTCACTGAGGTGCGTTCCGTTTTTTGGGGTTAAAAGTTAACTTTGAATTGTTTTTGTTCATGTTTTTTTTTTTACATTCGTACATACCATGTATGTGTCGTGTTATATATGTTTTTTCTTTTTTCTTATAATTTTATCCTCCTGTTTTGATTGCCTGGACCCATAGATTGATAGATTTTTCTTTTCTCTTCGTGTAAGTTCCGTAATTATTTGATACAGTTATCAAACCGGCAGATGGAGCGTTTAGTTTTTGCACCAGAACACTTTGGGTATTGCTTCTTTTAATTATTTTTTTTTTATTGTTTCATCTACACTTTTATATCCAAAATTTTATTATTGTATATTTAAAAAGGTATATCATTTATTATTATATTGTATATATTATATTGTATTGTAGTCTATGATCGTAGTATTTATATATTATATTGAAATTTTCTAACACTTCTGAACAAAATAACGTCATACGACATAATAATTATCTAATCTTCATACATATTTAACAAGTACCTATCTACTTAGTATTTTTGGGGTTCGTGAATGCCCTTCTCAGACTATTGTAATGTCTCTGGCGGCGGTAATGCTAACGAACCCTCACTTGCTGAGACTCTCTCGTCTCAATTCTCTGATGTTCCCAATAACTTTAACGTTGTTCATATAAATGCACAAAGCATTCCGGCTCATTTCCCCGATATGCTGGCAAGCTTTGACTGTGCGCATATACATGCAATCCTTGTTTCAGAATCATGGCTAAAGCCTTGCTTACCCACTTTACAATATACTTTACCAGGATTCAACCTCATCAGAAACGATCGTGTGGGGCGTCCGGCGGGTGGTGTGGCAATCTATCTGCGCACGCACATTGAATATACTATTATCAGTGTGTCACCACAGCCGCCACACGCTGGAGAGCATCTCTTTCTGGAGGTTGAACTCCTACACTCTAAGCTTCTACTTGGCGTTTTTTATTGTCCTTCTTCTAACATTAACTACTTTTCTTCATTTGAACTTCTCCTTGATACCTTCGTACCTGCGTACAGTCAAAGTATAATCATGGGCGATTTCAACACTTGTCTCATTAAAAACGATTCTCGCTCTTCAACACTTAAGTCTATCGTCCAATCTTGCAATCTGTCAATTCTTCCTACCGATACTACTCATCATGCTCCCCACCTTGCTCCTTCTCTACTCGACCTGGTCATAGTTTCCTCTCTTCAGTATGTAGCTAAGCATGGTCAGCATACTGCTGATCAGTTCTCCTACCATGATTTGTTATTTTTATCTTATCAGCTTCGTCCACCTAAACTTAAATGTAAATTTCTAATGCAGCGCAACTTTAGTGGTATGAACCTCGATAACTTGCGCAGGGATGCCGATGGCCTGGACTGGGGTTCGCTTTTTATCTCACAATGTGTTGACGAGCAAGTTGGAATCTTTACAACCAATTTAATAAAGTTATACGACGTACATGCTCCAGTACGCAGGATAAGGGTGAAACAACTGCCATCGCCTTGGTTAACAAATGAAATAAAATCACTTATAACTAAAAAAGCGGCAGCCAAGTCGAAGTATAAAAGGCATCCTTCGGACATAAACCGAGAAAACTATATCGCCATTAGAAATCACTGCAATCGGGTGTGTAGGACCGCGCAACGCCGTTATATTCATAACTCTGTGGAAAACGAGGATCCAGCAAAAGTCTGGAAATTTCTAAGGACATTGGGAGTTGGCAAATCTCGTCAAGACTCGATCCCTAACAACGTAAATTTAGATTCACTTAATGAACACTTCTCCTCTTCGCCAAAATTTGATAAAATGGCAAAACTAAATACACTACAGCATCTTTCATGTGTCTCAACTCCAAACTGCTCTCCTTACTCCTTTAGTCAATTCACGGCTTATGATGTTCGGAGGAGCGTAATGTCAATAACTTCTAACGCAATGGGTACGGACTGTATCAGCCGTAATATGATTCACCCTATCATTGACGAAATCCTTCCTGTAATGTGTCATATCCTAAATTCCTCAATATCTAGCAACGTGTTTCCAAAGGCATGGAAAGAGGCTCAGATAATCCCTATACCTAAAAAGAAAAATCCTTCCTCTTTTTCTGATTACCGCCCTTTTTCTATCTTACCCTTTCTTTCTAAAGTTCTTGAACGTCTCATTCACACTCAACTTTCTAACTTCCTCTCTTAAAACGCCCTGTTGAATCCTCTCCAATCCGGATTTCGTCCCGGTCACAGTACAACTACTACTTTGGTGCATATTACGGAAGATATCAGATCAGGCATGGACAGTGGTGAGCTGACAGTATTAACTCTGTTAGACTTCAGCAATGCGTTTAATACCGTAGATTTCGACGTGTTACTTGGCATATTGAGCACTCTTAACATATCTCCAACGGTGATTGACTGGTTTCGTAGTTACCTCCTCTTGGTGTACAACAACTGCAGGTGTACCACAGGGCGGCGTTTTATCTCCACTACTCTTTGCAGTTTTTATTAACTCAATCACCAACGAACTATCTTCTTCCTACCACCTGTATGCTGATGATTTGCAGATAATTATACTCTCGGGCCCCACTAGAGAGACTGACGGAAGCGGTCAACACAGTAAATACTGACCTGATATCGATATGCAGCTGGAGCGCTGCGTACGGTCTACAAGTGAATCCATGCAAGACACAAGTCATTATTGTGGGTAGCTCTAGGTTGATTGATAAAATAGATTGGTCAACCCTACCCCAAGTGACTTGCAACGGAACCATAGTCCCTTATAGTGACAAAGTAAAAAATTTGGGAACTGTTATAGACAGTCGCTTATCCTGGGGGCCACAACTCCTAGAATTAAGGCGGAAAATATTTGCTGCGGCGGGGTCCCTGCGCAGGCTGCAAAATTTCCTACCTACCGCCACTAAGACTGCACTCGCACAATCTCTTCTTTTTCCCATTCTCGACTATGCCGACGCCAGCTATCTAGATCTCACTGAAGACCAACTTAATAAGCTTGAGAGACTCCAAAATCTTTGCATACGATTCATATTTGGATTACGCAAATATGATCATGTTTCTGAATTTCGTAGAAAGCTCAAGTGGTTGCCTATACGCCTTCGCCGGAATGTTCATGTTCTCTCCTTACTGTACAACATCCTATTCAATCCTTTAACCCCTTCTTATCTTAAACAGCGTTTTGAATTCTTGCACAACACTCACTCGAGGGTTTTGAGATCATCAGAGAATCTGAGATTGAAAATGCCGAGCCATTCCACTAATTTTGCCGACTAATCCTTTTCGGTTCAATCTGCCCGGTTGTGGAATGCTCTGCCAGTGACTGCCAGGCGTGGCCAGTCCTTACTTGTTTTTAAAAAACTAGTCAGGGAGTACTACCTATCTCTATGACAAAAGTGGAATTATAAAGATTTTACTATATGGTATATTTATGTATGTTTAAATATAATAAGTATGACATCTTCTGTGATATTTATAGTATGTATGTTTATTCGAAAAACATTGGAAAAAATGAAATGCTCAAGTGAGACTCGAACTCACGACCTTTCGCTTACAGGGCGACTGCTCTGCCAACTGAGCTATTGAGCACCACTTGAATCATTCCAAATTTTCCTTCTCTTTATATCCGTCTATAAGGGCGACGGTGCAGCCATCTACCAACATTCTTACGAACTGTTGGAAACAATGAATGATTTTTCAACCATTTTTAAACATTGAATTTTGATGACTGCGCCCAAATATTTGAATGAATTTTTTATAGCATTTATTATGCTAACTGTTAAGTTCGAAAAACATTGGAAAAAATGAAATGCTCAAGTGAGACTCGAACTCACGACCTTTCGCTTACAGGGCGACTGCTCTGCCAACTGAGCTATTGAGCACCACTTGAATCATTCCAAATTTTCCTTCTCTTTATATCCGTCTATAAGGGCGACGGTGCAGCCATCTACCAACATTCTTACGAACTGTTGGAAACAATGAATGATTTTTCAACCATTTTTAAACATTGAATTTTGATGACTGCGCCCAAATATTTGAATGAATTTTTTATAGCATTTATTATGCTAACTGTTAAGTTCGAAAAACATTGGAAAAAATGAAATGCTCAAGTGAGACTCGAACTCACGACCTTTCGCTTACAGGGCGACTGCTCTGCCAACTGAGCTATTGAGCACCACTTGAATCATTCCAAATTTTCCTTCTCTTTATATCCGTCTATAAGGGTGACAGTGCAGCCATCTACCAACATTCTTACGAACTGTTGGAAACAATGAATGATTTTTCAACCATTTTTAAACATTGAATTTTGATGACTGCGCCCAAATATTTGAATGAATTTTTTTTATAGCATTTATTATGCTAACTGTTAAGTTCGAAAAACATTGGAAAAAATGAAATGCTCAAGTGAGACTCGAACTCACGACCTTTCGCTTACAGGGCGACTGCTCTGCCAACTGAGCTATTGAGCACCACTTGAATCATTCCAAATTTTCCTTCTCTTTATATCCGTCTATAAGGGCGACGGTGCAGCCATCTACCAACATTCTTACGAACTGTTGGAAACAATGAATGATTTTTCAACCATTTTTAAACATTGAATTTTGATGACTGCGCCCAAATATTTGAATGAATTTTTTATAGCATTTATTATGCTAACTGTTAAGTTCGAAAAACATTGGAAAAAATGAAATGCTCAAGTGAGACTCGAACTCACGACCTTTCGCTTACAGGGCGACTGCTCTGCCAACTGAGCTATTGAGCACCACTTGAATCATTCCAAATTTTCCTTCTCTTTATATCCGTCTATAAGGGCGACGGTGCAGCCATCTACCAACATTCTTACGAACTGTTGGAAACAATGAATGATTTTTCAACCATTTTTAAACATTGAATTTTGATGACTGCGCCCAAATATTTGAATGAATTTTTTATAGCATTTATTATGCTAACTGTTAAGTTCGAAAAACATTGGAAAAAATGAAATGCTCAAGTGAGACTCGAACTCACGACCTTTCGCTTACAGGGCGACTGCTCTGCCAACTGAGCTATTGAGCACCACTTGAATCGCAAAAGCGAAAGGTCGTGAGTTCGAGTCTCACTTGAGCATTTCATTTTTTCCAATGTTTTTCGAACTTAACAGTTAGCATAATAAATGCTATAAAAAATTCATTCAAATGTATGTTTATGTTTGTAATTATATATACTATACCAACCTATACCTACAAAGGTAGCTACTAAGATTATGCGTTTTCTTTTACATTATTATTGTTTTCTTTTCTTATTTATATGTACACCTAACTGCCCAAAAACATTTTTCTCCTATTTTTCTCTCCATCCTATGGTTGCCTGTAAGAAATTGCCGCAGAGCGATAAGGCCGCCATCTGTACTTACCACCTAATATGTATATCTCAATGTACCTATTTTTATATTCTTGGTGTACAATAAAGACGTATATTATTATTATTACATATCTCATGACGTAGACAGAGAAGAACAAAACGTAGTGTATTCAAAGTCTTTGTCTCATGACGTACACACATTGACAGTTTAAATTACTATTATCTATTCTGTGTTTTAAATGATATTGACCTTAGCCTACTCACACAAAACCGATTTTTCCCGCCGTTTTTCGCAACGAATTTTCTTAGCAAAGTCTATATAGAAAATAATGGTCTATAACTCTAGTATTCTAAGCATGTTGTTAAAAAAAAAGCGTGTTGTATAAATATACTTAAATTTATTTTATTTTGATATTTGATATTTGATCGATTTACCTCGGCACTAGCATAGATAATATAATATATTTCTTTTACGGATGCACAATCAGGAACAAACAACGGCTACACTCGTAACTTCCAAAAGAAGGCAGGCAACTTTTAGACCGCAAGCGTTGTTAGTAGATGGCAACAATATATATTTTTATTATTAAAAATTTACTTATCAAAAATAAAAAATACTCTAAACACATTAATGAAAATGACGAAGTAAAACTATAAATATTCTAATATATATTGATTTTGCAGTAATTGTAAAAGTTGTTGATAAAATATCATCGCTAGATGGAGGCTTCCTAAAATATTACTTTTGTCACGAAATCATTATTTAATAACTACATTACCAACGAGTTGTCTATACTAACATAGATACAGTTTTTTAAACTCTGAAATAATTTACGTGATGCTAAATACTTAGGGAAAAAAGCGTTTTGACCTTTTTTTCTTAAAACGAGACAGCTAGTGCCGTTCATTAGCTTCTGAGTAAGTTCGATTGCCTCCTGAATGGTACAAGTGTTGGAGCGCCAGAGGTCACGTCGTATTAGCTTCTAAATCTGTTGGTTTATTCCCTCCCTTAGGTCCTCCCATCTGACGAAGACGAATGTATGGATGGTTGTTCACGTCTCTTTCTCATAAGTTCGACAGTCTCAGGAGAGAGTTTGGCATCTTGCTTTTTGGATTTGCCGGGAAACAACTTTCTAGACACTTCCTGCAATGGTTTTCCTGTGTCGGCTTTCTCATCAATGCCGCTAGTAGTTTCTAGCATTCCGAAACGATTTTGAAGTTCCAGTTGGAACTTTTCGGGTCCTAGAGCTACTTGGAGCGATGTAGGTCGGAGAATAGACCGTATAATTCGGAATCTTTTAGCCTTAATGTTGATGTTTAGAGAGCCTTGGATAAGTCTGTGAGGGCTCCAGTTTTGAAATTGTTGATGACAGAGATATATCTAAATATATGCCTACTATCCGTTATGAATCAAATTGACGTGTCCTATATAAAAAAAAATATCTCGTTCCTTATCCCAGAGTCTCAGCGGCATTTTTTTAGTGGCCATTAAAAATTTTGATTGACTGAGCGAGTGAAGCGATTGTGGTCGACATACATCAACCTTAACATTAACTGATTTCGGACATTCACAGTAACTTAAATAAATAATATGAACGAGCTGTACATGAAGCTCGTTAATATAATTTCTTGATTAAAACAAGAACATGAGTTACACATATTGAGAACACTTGTAACGTACAAATTCCTAAAACTACGATATTATAAATAAGATAAATATCGTAGTTTTAGTTTTAGGAATATACAAAACCTTTGATAAATGTAAACCTTTGAGAATGGCGTAAGGCGAAACCGGTTAGGTGTAACAGAAAAAATACAGTGGAAAAAGTACAAGTGATCTAAATATGTGTAACAATGAATTCCATCAAGTGCCATCAATCAACAGTATAAATATTATGAACATGAGTTACTCATGGTTTAAAACCTCGAGTAACTCATCACTCTATATTCTTCGGTACATACTTTTAAATACTAATTACAAAGTACAATCTAAATTGTTAATTCTTACCTATAGGAGGTCGAACTACGCATGCGGGTAAATCTTTACCAGAGGTTCTGATTAACTCCTCAGCGACTGCCTTGGTGAACGTATAAGTATTTGGCCAATCAATAAGTAAGCTGCAAAACAAGCAATAAAGTTTAAAAACTGTAACCAGACTACGAAGAGCATAAAAGCTTTCTTCGACGTGATTCAGACGCCCGAGTTGCCAGCCTGGTTACCAGCTCCCGCCTCGGTTTCTCCATCTCCACGCTGGACACCCGGTGAGCGATTGCAGCACTTGTCCTCGCTCGCCTCGTAATGATGGCACTCGGACCCCCGGAGCACCCGTGCTCGGGGACAATCTGCGTCAGTCGATACAAGAGGCTTCCGTGTGGCCTCTCTAGTCATTCCCCCATGATGGGTCTTACCGCCGCTATTATGGTGTGTCTTGCGTGTGGTTGCACAAGTCTTCGTTCCCACTCCGCCACCATGACCCTCTGGAGCCAAGATTTCTCGGCCCAATGTCTTCCGGCTCGAGCTCTTTTCGCCCGTCCCGAGCCTCCTTACGGGACCGATACAGTGCCGCAAGGTTTCTCGCTTCGAGGATCCACGATGGCGATCCGGCCAGGAGACTCGCCACTTCGAAGGAGAAATTACTTGTACCTCGCGCAATTACCCAATAATGTTACCAGTAACCATTGGTTTAGACCAGAAACAAAGTTGAGTTATTTAGTAGATATTCATTCTAAGAAATATTTGGCTTCAAAGATAACTTTATTGTTGATAAGGTAACTGATAAAAGGTATAAGGTCTCTGTTGGGATTAAATTCATAAGTTTAAATTTTAGGGATTTCCTTTCATTTAATTTACCATGTTTGTTAGACAGATTTGATCGTTATGATTGCCACTATCGATTGAAGTTATAAAATACAGAATGTGATTGATTGTGATTTTTTCGGGTATTAGTCGGTTCGATTACCGGGTGCGTCAAGCGCGTTTCCGAAAATCCTTGAATGCAGTTTTGTTTCTTTTTTACCCGACTACAGAAGGAAGGAGGGTAATGTTTTTCGAGACTATGCCCATTTATTTGGCACGCCACTCACAACGCAACGCACCTCACATGTCAAAATCCGTCAAGCCGTACAGACTGTAGAGCGTCAAAAAAAATTTTCAAGGTTTTCATTGTGGCGCCAAAAATTCGCCATTTAGATTTTCTAGAAATTTTATTATACCTGGTGTCACTTATACAATCACGGTGAATCAAATGACACTTCACAATATGTCCAAATTGGTCAAGCTGTTCAGGCTGTAGGGCGTGCCAAATAAATGAACATACATAATATAGTTTCGAAAAACATTAAAAAAAAATAGCAGTTCTTTTCTCGGTCGTTTATCACTATAGTACTAAAAATGAACTGGACCTCATGGAAAAAAAGAGGGTGATAGAAAAATAAATGTGTTTTTGTTATAAGGGTATGTAGCCAAAAGGAAATCACCTGTCAGAGTTCGTATGATAAAATCAGATTCAAGACAGACTTCATTTACATGTCCATTCAACTTTTGATTGTTTGTTTGTCGTGAATGTAAACGGACGTGCTCATGTAATTATTTCTATTAAAAACAATATTTATCGTAACCAGGTCAAGATTATTCTGACTTAGCAAATTTCTTGTGCTACATTGTGTTTAATGTCTAGTGCATTATATAAAAGTTTTTGACATTGACTCATAAGGAATGAGAAAAACCTCGTGATGGACTCGCCATTCAGCCGGAGTTCCCGGACCGCGCGTAGCCCACCTCCGCACTCACAAGGCGAGAGCACACCAGCCCCTACTGCACCTCAGCTCTCCGTGATCTCTACTCCAGAGATTCAAAAATGGATGAGCCAGATTGATAGCCTGCTTACCGAAGTATGCTCTATTTCAACCGAAGCAGGTAAGGTCAACAGTGAAAGCAAGGTTCGAATATCAAATATATGTAGAAGTGTGATGCATGGAGTTTCCCAGATGGCAGTGCAGTATCAATCGGTGAAACAGAAGCTCATATCAGCCCACGCCGAAATTGAGTCCTTGGGAAAGGCTAATGACACCTGTCTGCAACTGCGAGAGCTGAAGAACGGTATCCAGAATGCTGCTAAAGTGACACATTCTCAGTCCTGTGTCTCCTATGCTGACACCATAAAAACAAGTAAGGGAAATCTTGCTTGCCCTCCAAAAACTGCTAGCTTAACTATATATCCAGCCGATAAAGAAAAGTCTAGCGAGGATACCAAAAAGATGGTGCAGGATATCATCAAGCCTGACAAATTGAAGATTCATATTCGCGGGCTAAGAAAAATCAGGAACGGTGGTATAATTATAAGCACAGCAGGGAATGATGACCTACAAAAACTGAAATCATCACAGCAGCTACAATTATCGGGCCTTAAAATCGAAGAGACTTCTAAAAAGTGGCCTAGATTGATTTTTCTCGGTGTACCGTCTGATACCTCAGAACAACACTCGTTCGATTGCCTTTTCGAACTAAATATTACCGAAATGCATCCAAGCTTGACCCGTGAACATTTTTTGAGCTCTATCAAACTAAGCCATAAATCTGGTAAAAAAGACAGTGCTCACTGTAAATACATTGTGGAGGTAAGCGCCGAGATTAGAAACATTCTAATTAAACAAGAACGCATATTTGTTTTTTTTGTATTGGACTTCATGCCCAGTCCGAGATTTCACACTTGTAACTAGATGTTACAAGTGTCAACAATACGGACACTCAGCTAAATACTGCCGAGACACGGAACCAACTTGTGGTCACTGTAGATGTGTTGGCCACACACAGAAAGAATGCTCCGCTCGTGATCAATCGCCTAAATGTGCAAGTTGCATGCGCTTCAAGAAGCCACACAATCATGGTACTGGTGACGTAGAGTGCCTGGCCGGAAAAAGTGCATAGGACCGACTACTTCAGTCAACAGATTATGCGGGTGCCTAGAGCGCCGAATAAAACACTTTCCTAGACCTACGGTAGTTAAAAGGATATTATGGATGATGTACATAAAGAAATTGAGGACTTGGGGGATAGCGGCTCATACTTGTGTTCGCCTAGTGAGTGCAAATTGTAGATAGGTAATAAAAACTCTCCTATTAAGATTTTTCATATGAATATACGTAGCATAAATCGTAATTTTAATCAACTCTTAGTTTTGTTAGCTGAAATCAAGTGTACTTTCGACGTCATCATTTTGTCTGAGTGCTGGTTAAGTAAAGTGACGAACATTCCACCGATGTCCGGCTATGACTCATATAGTACCAATATAAACATTAATCAAAACGATGGTGTAGTGATATATGTGAAAAGCAACATACGATGTCTAATTGAATGCCCTACATTTAATGAAGGTTCTGTCGTAGTGTGCAAATTTAAAAGCGACCTTGCTGTCGTTGCAATTTACCGCTCGCCATCGTTTTCTAGCACATACGTGTTTACAAACGGTTTGTGTGAAGTTTTATGTAATTTATCATCATTTAAAACTGTGTCTATTCTTGGTGATATTAATATTGACATCTTACCGGGGATTGATTCTCCTGCTGCTGACCAATACCTGGAGATGTTGGCGGAACAAGGTTACCTCTCTAAGCATTTTTTTGCAACACATGACAAAACTTGCTATGATCATGTTATTTTAAAATCTAAGCTTAGCTCTAAAACCTTAGTAGTAACATTGACAATAACAGACCATTACTCAACCATTCTGTGCATTGATTATTCTAAAAGGCACATGAAATCTCCATCATACATAAAGCGTCTAGACATTGAAGCGGCACTAAATGAACTTCGACAATTAGATTTTAGTGAATTAACGAACATGACTGAACCGAACACTTACACTGACTTACTGATCTCTAAGATAATGAAGACCATAGAAAATTGTACTAAAACAAAACTATCAAAACTATAAAAAGTATGCCACTAAACCGTGGATAACCCCAGGTCTCTTAAAATGTATAAGAAACCGTGATAGATTGCATCTTAAAAGCAGAAGCGATCCTAATAATGTGACGTTAAAAATAACTTATACGCGATACCGGAATTTTTGCATAGATTATTAAATAAATTGAAGCGTGTGCATGAAGCAGGACAGTTTCAAAGAGCGGGAAAAGATCCAAAGACAACTTGGAAAACTATAAAGATGGTTGCAAATATGCCAGTTAAATCCACCCCGTCCACCAATTTGTTGCTAGCGGCTGAGAATCCCAAAATCTCTGCCAACTTAATAAATAATTACTTTGCAACTGTTGGGTCAAAACTAGCAAGTAATATATCCAACAAAACTACTCCTATGGCTTTGCCACCTAACTTTTTTCCTCAGACTAGCTACTCCAACTCGATTGCCATTCTAGAAGCAGACAACAAGGAGATAGAGAACTTGATCCTATCACTCAAAAACGACTGCGCCTCGGGGTGGGACAATATCACAGTATTTTTTGTAAAAAATGCAAGAACTACTCTGGTCCCTCTTATAACACAACTATGTAACCTCTGCATTAGTGCAGGGGTATTTCCAAAAGCCCTTAAACAAGCAATTGTACACCCCATCTATAAAGGTGCAGGGGATAAAGTCAACCCTGAAAACTACCGACCTATATCTGTACTGAATATCTTCTCTAAAATTTTGGAAAAAGTACTAAATAAAAGATTGTTAGATTTCCTTCAAAAAACCAGTATGGTTTTCGAAAAAATAGATCAACGGAAGATGTTGTTCCCCACTTGACTGAAACTGTCTCTAAATCACTTGATAAAAAGCTAAAATGCGTTGGTATCTCACTGACCTCCTATATAAATCTTGTGAACTACTAACAGTCCGCCAGCTATTCATAATGAGCACAGTATTATAACAGCACGCAGCACTCCCCTACAGCACTGAAATTGTAAATAAAAAACGGAAAGATATTGCATGCACACAGCGAATTACGATAAAGCACGAATATACAGCCAAATTCTTTATGTTTCTGGGACCACTGCCGTATAATAGAGTAAATGCCATAGCAGACATTTATCCCCTGAACTACAACCAGTGTAAGAATGTCCTAAAGAATTTCCTACAAAAATTGACACACGATGAGACAGAGAAGTTGATAACGGTGGTGAAATAAATATTGTTAAGTAGTTTAGTAACTAAGATATACGTTTAGATTTATTTGCCAATCCACTTTGCAAGTAGCTTTTATACCTAAGAATTATTTATTTGTTTATTTTAAATGTAAAAAATGCACCACAAGCCTGAAAAACAGGATTACCTAGTTCAGGCACAAGCTATGTAGCACAGCTGAATAACTATAGATAATGTAAGAGTTATTCGACAAATGTAGAGCTCATA
Source organism: Eilema sororculum (assembly GCA_914829495.1). Classification (NCBI taxonomy): domain Eukaryota; kingdom Metazoa; phylum Arthropoda; class Insecta; order Lepidoptera; family Erebidae; genus Eilema; species Eilema sororculum. The sequence goes on from OU618536.1 coordinate 25,141,375, forward strand.
TATAATATATTATGTATTATTACATAATATATCTAAGATATTATGTACTTAGTATAAAAGATAGCAATAGATAGATTAAGAAACTATGTAACTAGTTCTAATGAATTAATGAAATAAATTATTATTATTATTAAAAAAGTATATTCCTGGACCTGAAAAAGGCATTTGACACGGTATTCCTATTCTCTTATATAAACTAGAGAACATTGGAATTAGAGGTTTGGCACTCAAATTTTCCATGATTACCTTACTGACCGGACAAAGTGTGTAAAAGTCGATGATGTCACTAGCGAGTACGCTCAGCTCTTCTATGATGTTCCCCAAGGAAGCGTTCTAGGACCTACACTCTTCCTGATTTACATAAATCAGCTATGTCAGCTTTGCTATGCTGGGTGTTCTGTAATTACTTATGCAGACGATACTGCTCTAATAGTAGAGGGAACGACGTGGCAGGAGGTCCAAATGAAGGCTGCCAAGATTATGAAACTAGTGTCTATCTGGCTTTCAAACAATTTACTCACCCTAAATATATCTAAGACAGTGTACGTAATATTCGCGACAATCTCTAGCTACTTACCTCAGTCAGACTCAATCTGCATCAGGGCCCCTGCTAACTTGACCGACTCAAATGACTACACAGGCATGGAATTAGTGAGAACTTCCTTGACTAAATATTTAGGGGTATACATAGACGAAACGCTCTCTTAGAAAAAACAAATTGAAACATTAAAATCTCGCACTCGCAAGTTAACTTACATATTTAAAACATTACGAGGCTCTGCGAATGCGGCCGTCTTAAAAAACTGTGTACTTTAGCCTTGCACAGTCAATACTAACGTATTGTATACTGGCGTGGGGAGGAGTACACAAAACGATCCTGCTACCACTGGAAAGAGCACAAAGATCTGTAATTAAGGTTATAAATAGGAAGCCTCTTAGATACCCAACCGAACAACTTTTTCGCGATTACAAAGTTCTGACAGTTCGTCAACTTTTTATGCTTAAAGCAATTCACCATACTCATACAACTCTTGAGTATGATCCTATCGCCTACGCCTTAGCCCGTAGAAAGCATGCGATATGCGAGCTGGTTGTGCACAGAACCTCGTTCGCGGCTCGCCAGTGTTACGTCCTGGGTCCAAGACTTTACAATAGAGCTTTAACTGGTGGTAGAAATTTGATGGCACAAATTTGTCACTAATTTCGACCGGGTTGGTACCACCGTGCACAAGTGCGAAAAACCCTCCATAGTAATCCAATTTCGGTTGGATTGCGTTCAGGGATCAGCAAGTGCATAGCCGGGCCGAGGTGATGGTAGTCGCAGCACTAGTGGGACCGGTGGGTTTTGGCGTAGTCTAGTGGGGTGTGACGCGGGGCGCCGCGCCGAACAGGGAGACCTGTAGAAACGGTGGTGCCGCTGGCCGCCCGCGGCATAGTACAGGGGCCCAACTGGGACTAACCACCCTGGGAAGCTGCCCCACCAGGTCGCGCATAATCCCGATATGGCTCGTCGTGCCGGTTGGCGACCATATTCGGGGGGGGGGGGGGTACGGGGGCCCTTCCGTTCGGCGTGTCGGCTCTCGTCATGCCGTCACAATCATAGACAAAACCAATGTCCCATGTATTGTCACACGGTGCTGCGGCGACAATCACCTCTTTTTCACGCCTTCCCATCCATTCCTTTCCATTTACCATGACAGCGCACCAAAAAGATAGAGTCAGAACAGCGGCTAAGGAGTCTCCCACAACACGACTATTTGAGGTGGAGTCCACGAACATCTGTGGGCTCCATACAAACCTCAACGCCGTCCACCATCACCTGGAGACGGCGAAACCAGCAATGCTGTTTTTGACGGAGACACAAATACGCCGCCTTGACGACACGACCTACCTGCTTTACCCCGGCTATGTTATCGAGGAAAATTTCCGAGCAAAAGCCGGGGTGTGCGTGTTTGTACCTGAGTCAGGCGGGAGATGATGCGCAGGAGCGGTTTCCGAACACCGAATTGATGTTTTTGGGGGATTTTAACGCCCACCACGAGATCTGGTTGAGCTCCGCCAAAACAGACCATGCGGGAAGAGCCACTCACACATTTGCCCTGGCGCATGACCTGACTCAATTGGTGCACAAGGTCACAAGGATACCAAAAGAGTCCGGCATAGAGCCCTCTCTGCTAGACCTTCTGTTGACGAGTCGCCCGGACCAGTACAGTGTCTCGGTGAGTGCCGCTTTAGGTAAGTCCGACCACTGTCTGATCCGCTCCACCGTGCCCATTGTAGCGCCCCCACGACCCGTGCAGGGGAAGAGGCGTCTTTGGCACTACTCGTCAGCGGACTGGGATGGACTACGCGACTATTATGCGTCCATCCCGTGGGTTGAACGCTGCTTTGAGGGTAAGAACCCATCTGAGAGCGCTACTGCTGTCGCCGGTGAGATCGGTGTGGGTATGAAATACTATATCCCATACATCGATGTCACCGGAGTCCGCGGAGCGCGTCCGTGGTTCGGGCGCGAGTGCGCGGAGGCTGTTGAACATACATAACATATAACAAAGGTTCCTATAACTTCGGTGTTATCAATTTGTTATGGTTAAAACTAAACAAGTACCTGGTGTCGAAAGCGTGCTGGTAAAGGAAAGGCCCAACACCTAATAAACATTCACTGAAATGTACTTTATACTGTTATAGAAACTAGTTATTTATAGACATTTATCAAACGTAACTCCCCCTAAATATGGCATAAAGTCTTTACCTATAAAAATAATACATAACTGGGTTTAAATGTAACACATTACCTGGTTAGGTTCAATATTAGAACATTTGTTATGATATTATTTATATAATCATCTCGTGATTAGCGGTAGTCCTATATGGTTTTGGTTACAAAACAACTTGTCTATGGGGCTATTTTAGATCGCCCAACATGTCCCAACTACAGCCACAAGCCCCAATATATTTCGTAGCAACCAAGACGAAATGCCAAATAAACAAACGGGCACAGTCATGTTCTTTAAAATCCCAGGTGCCCACATAGTTAATCCTAACGAGACTATACTGCGATTAAAAACCTTGAGCTGTATTTTTCCCCTAATCAAAGTTACTTATTTGAGAGGCACATATTTCGTCTAATGAAACAAGAACCAGACGGGAAAAAAACATAAGTTCTTGATTTGTCTGAGACGACAAAGTTCATAATGCAAGTGTTTAAAAAAGACGAGCACCGTATAAATCAAATCACAGAAAAAGTGCAATTCGACTAAATTGAGAAGAAATATGTTGTTGTTAGGTGATGAGGCTACGATCGAAAAGATCATAACAGAGGCTAACTATCTTGAAACTGTAGTACGCCATATCACTAACGGGAATCAACGCGACCATGGTATAGGAACATACATTGATTTGCCTGATGTTTCGACCAGGTTACACCGGACGTGGTCACAGGCTGACTGGCTCAGTAGTGCACGCCCGCCCTCTTCGAGTCCGTGAGGTAGGTTCTTCATCTACCCGCACATTGTCGATATTTTGTTTTCGCTATGTACCGTCACATATCACACTCACAGTGTCCCTATTCTGTAAGCAAACAGTCCGGTGTTTATCCGACTGCACAGAAAAGCGAGGCTGCATATTTTTATCACTGGATTCCATGTTGCAGATAATTTAAACCCATCTTCCCGATTGAAATTGTTATGTTTCTTGATTTCAATCGCTTCACGTACAGTTCTTGAATAGAAATGACGTTCGTTGGAGAGGACTTGCGTATGTTGGAACTCAATCCAGTGATTAGCACCTGCTTCTAGTAGGTGTTCTACGATCGCGGATTTGCTTGTCTGGCGATTTTTACAGCTGCAATATGGTCCTTGACTCGTTCAGTAATAGTCCGCTTCGTTTGTTCTATATACGAATTACCGCAGCTGCAATCTATCTTATAGACACCCGGACACTGTAACGGTAAGACATCTTTCGGTGTGCCCACTATGTTATTTACTTTTATGCCTGGTGTGTACACTGTCGGTATGGAGTATGCTTTTAACACGGAGCCGACTTTGTCCGTTACTCCCTTGACTTAGAGCATATAGGCTGGCTGTCTGCTCACCTCTGGATGTCTCCGCAGACGTAATGAGGGAGGCACCTGCTGCCGATGTGGTAGTAAACGTCACAGAAGTGACAACGATACCTGCCCTACAATTAATGCTAACCGCAGGAAGTGTGGTTACAAAGGTAATTTCCAAAAACATTGCACAAGGGCCAAAAAGTAGTAAACTTCACAGAAGTATCACGATTCCTGCCCTGCAATTAATGCTAACCGCATGAAGTGTGGTTACAAAGGTCATTTCCAAAAACATTGCACAAGTACCAAAAAAGTAGTAAACGTCACAGAGATGACAACGATTCCTGCCCTGCAATTAATGCTAACTGCATGAAGTGTGCTTACAAAGGTTATTTCCAAAAACATTGCATAACAAGGGCCAAAAAAACCTCGACAAACTATAGCGATAAAACAAAAGAAAAAAAAAACAAAGTAAAAACACAAAATAAAGAGCCTGTCGATTATATTTTCCACATCGATGACGATGCAACTATTAATTGTCAGTTTTTGGACGTAATAAAAAAAGACCACGATGTCAAATTACAACTAGTGTTAGCAGTGCTCAAAGAAAATAATGTTTTATTGGACGAAAGCAATTGTATTGTACATGCAAAAATAGTATCTGCGGTAGCCTAGTGGTATGGGTATGGACTGCTGAGACGAGTTCTCGGGTTCGATCCCAGGTTTACCATGGCACACACCAATGACTTTTCGATGCTTTTCGAAGTTATGTATGTATTTATCGTAGGTTTATAAGTGCCCGGTTAATGGGAATAGGCTCGCCACCTATTACATTGGGGCCTAAACATAAACTGGCGAAATGTGGGTGCTAGCACCTCTGCCTACCCCTTCGAGGAATATAGGCGTTAATTTATGATGATGATGATGCAGAAATAATTCAATTTCTCGGTCATAAGCTTTCATCATCAAACAATAAGTCGCTTGATAAAATATATTAAAGCAATCGAATCATTTAGACCACCAGAAACCATCGCAGAAATTCAAAGCTTTCTGGGATTCATAAATCAAAAAAAATCATAAATCATGTTGGGAAATGGGTCCCCAATCTGTCTTTATCTTAACAGTCCAACTTTAACAGCTGAAAATGCACAAAAATAAAAAATAAAAAATTACGAAGTCTTGGCAAAAATAATAAGAAATAGCTTTCAATCATCTAAAAGACCGTCTTTTGAAAATTGCAAACCTGGGGTACTATGATCCAAAAGATCGGAACCCAAGTAATAGCTGATGCTAGCCCTGTAGATTTAGGCTCTGTACTGATATAGTACGATTACAAATAATTTATAGACCTGGTAAATCAAATATTGCTGACCCGTTATCTCCTCTTAGTACAAATTCCAATACAAAAGATTTAGATACTATTGAAGGCGAATATCTTGTTAACCAGATTATCTATTAGCCTGTAGCACTATCTTTAAAATCCATTATTGAAGCATCCAATAATAATGCTAAATTCAAATTAGCCATAATAAATTATTCTGGGAATGTTTCAATTAGTAATTACAAGCTATTCCAACACGGGCTCTGGGTATATAACGGCATCTTATTAAGAGAAAATAAAATAGTGATTCCTTCTGAGCTACGAGAACAAGTATTGGCAGCAGCTCACGAGGGTCACCCAGGTATTATAAATATGAAAGCTAGATTACGCAACTGTGGTGGCCGTTGTGGCAGCACGTTAAGCCGTCGGTCCCGGTTGCCATACGAACGTCTATGGCAGTCGTTACGGGTAGTTGGAGCCCTCTAAAGTACAACAACTGGTCTGGCTGCAATGCTTCGATATCAACTTTGGGTTGTGGAGGTCGGATGGCAGCCGCTTCACAGAAAATATCGAAGTTTAGCCAAATCCACAATTAGACTGGTAAGCGGACCCCAGACTCCGGGCTGAGGGCTTCGGATGCTACTGGGATTAACGCTAAGTCGAAGAAGACCGAATGGAAATCATCTTTTGGTGACTTTAGACTAATAAAGTCGGTATAAAGAGATTGAAATTATTTTTTTATTTATTTATTTATTTCAACTTCATGCACAAATGTACAAAGGCGGACTTAATGCCATAGGCATTCTCTACCAGTCAACCTAATAGGTGGTGCAGAGAACAACAGAGTAGGTGCATTATCGAAAGGTAAACTAGTTAAATACTTAATTTACATAAATAAAATAGATAGTACCTAAATAGGTACTAATATACGCATACATATTATAGCCAAATATAGTAATACATAGATACACTCAACTACCCATACATAAATATAAAATAAATATATATACATAAATATATAAATAAATATAAGCAAATAACATGTACATACACACATATAAATAACCATTCATATTTACATGAGATGACTATCAAGTTTCCCCCAACTTTTCGAGCATGAGTTTCCGAACCCCCAGTTTGAACGTGCAACGGCTAGTGGCCCTCCTGAACCCAAGAGGCAGCTGGTTCCAAAGAAATATAGATTGTACAGGAAAGGAAGAGTGGACGAAATCAGTGCGATGAGTAGGACAGCGTAAGACGAGGTTATTTGTTGAACGTAGGTTCCTATTGTGATTTGCGCCTAGACATTGAAAATAGGGGGAGAGGTAGGAGGGAGAATTAGGAGAAGTTAGGATAGTATAGAGAGTGGTAAGTGCGCGTTGGTTTCGACGCTGACGAATCGGCAACCAATTTAATTGAGAACGACACACAGACACATGATCGTACTTGCGCAGATTGAAGACGAATCTGATGCAGTTATTCAGAAAACGGTCAAGTTTGTTGAGATGTTCAGCATTCAGGCCGAAGTAACAAACATCCCCATAATCGAGTACAGGGAACAGTAATGCCTGCACGAGCATTGCCTTGGTGTTAATAGGTAGAAGGGTCCGTAGCCGATAAAATGCGCGAAGCGAGCCAGTAATACTTTGACATACGCGAGATACTTGGTCTCTCCAGTTCAGAGTGGAGTCAATGAACAAGCCAAGGTCTTTCACTGACGGGCTGACGGGTATGACTGTACCGTTGAGAGTGATTGGCGGGAGAGATGCCTCATCCACCTGTCTTCGAAAATGTTGGCTCCCAACAATAATGGCCTGGCACTTACTAGGATTAACGGTCAGTCCAAAACGGCTCGACCAGCTGTTAATATGCTCTAGGTCCTGGTTGACTTTAGTTATTACCGAGCTCAAATCATCCACACCCGCTTGGGCGTACAGTTGTAGGTCATCGGCGTACAAATGATACGCACATTGAAGATTATGAGTTACGAGATTTATGAAGATAGAAAACAATAAAGGAGATAAGATACCGCCTTGAGGAACGCCAGCGTCAGTGTTACGCCAGTGTGATAAAGTTTCACCTTGACGAACAGCTTGATGGCGCCCCTGAAGATAATTAGAGAACCATTCCAGTGCATCCGGTGAGATCATCAAGTGTGATAAGGTGTTTAAAAGAAAGTCGTGGTTGACAGTATTAAAAGCATTGGAGAAATCAACCAGTGCTAGTACTGTGAGCCTGGTATTTTCCATGCCCACCCTAATATCCTCAGTCACTTTTAACAGGGCTGTAACAGTGCTGTGTCCGGGCCTGAAACCTGATTGTAGGGGATTCAACAACTTATTGCTGTAAATGAACGTTGACAGCTGTTTGTGCACGCAGGCCTCAAGCACCTTAGAAAGGAAGGGCAGAATACTGATAGGACGAAAATGATTGGGAAGGGATGGATTTGAAATCTTGGGAAGGGGTATGACAAAGGCTTTACGCCATAAGGATGGGAACTGTCCGGAGTCCAGGGAATAATTGATAATATGGGTGATTGCCGGCAGGAGCTGGTCTAGGATGGTAGTGATCATCCGGCGACTAATGTTGTCAGGGCCCACAGCACTAGATTTGATGGATAGTATGACCTTTTTCACCTCACTCGGTGCAACCGAAGAAAACTCGAGAGGCTCAATGTTGGGACGTGGTAAGCTTTCTAGGTAGTCTATAGTGCAGCTCTTGGTTTGGTGACTCAAAGGGGTAAAAGTGGTGAAATGTTGATTTATCTCATCCAAACCAATAGCAGACTGGAATTCAGAGTATCGCTGTTTACCAATACCCAACGTCCCCAGGAACTTCCAAATATTAGCAGAGGATGAAGCACCCACGTCTCATCACGCTTGTCCCGACGGTACTTGGAAAACGTACGATCCCTGTATCGCATTGCCCTACGAACCTCCGGCGTTATCCAAGGCGCAGGGGGGCGTTTCACTTTGACTCTCCTGAACGGAGCGTGGGTGTCGTATAGGCTGATGACCACATTGTTGAAGATTCGGACTTTTTCATCAACTGACTTTGTATCGCAAAGACAGTCCCAACTCAGTGCTGAAGCATCACTGCATAGCTGCTTAACGTCCATGCGCCCAAAATTGCGTAAAAGCAACATGCGAGGTCGGAGTTTCGGTGGTTTGAGGATATATGAGATAAACAGGAGGTCGTGTCGAGAGAATCCTGGCGCTGGGTGTTGACCGTGGGACGAGACAAAAGACAGGTTAGACGTCAGAATTACGTCCAGCCACGTATCATCCGTATCCACATTATGATGGGTTCCTTGAAGAGGCAGGCTGTGTAAGTTGGCTGACTGGATCGTATCAAGCAGCCTAAGGCAGCGCGGTGTTTGGGGTGGCAGGAGGTCCGTGTTGAGATCGCCCATGATTATGTGATGTTCGTACTCCGACCCTATGCTTTCCAATATCGGTTCGAGACTGGCGAAGTAATTAACTCCAGGTGGACAATAGACAACACCTAGCGCGGTTCTCACACCCTTGACCTTATGAAATCTATCTCTACCCAAGGTACTATAAATATGTTAGAAAAAATCTTCTCTAGGACCAGAAATTCTGCAAGTATAACCGCTGATATTGGTAAATAATTTTGTAAAGGATTTTAAACCTTTTTGTATCTAACAAGGATTTACACTTTTTACCACCATCCCTTATTGGCCTCAGCAGAACGGGTAAGTAGAGAAACAAAAAAGGGATATTTATAAACGACTAAAAATCAGTCAATGTGAAAAAACAGACTGGGAAGACGATTTGCTAAAGTAGGTAGGTACTTAATGATATACAATAGTACACCTCATAGTTTATAATTTTCGGGACTTCACGCGATATATTTTTGATAAACTTACTTTTGCCGACGTTTCGGGTGCGTTGCAGCACCCGTGGTCACGACTTGACTGGCCTGCGAGCGTCGCGCGGTGTGCAGGAAACATTTTTTGTGCGCCTACCCTCCATTACTTTCATATTGAATGTAAGGCTGGCGACACACCACACTCACTATGTCAGTTTTAGACGGCATCGGCACTGTGTTTTTCGGTTTCACTATTTTGATCACTGGATTCCAGGACCCGGATAATTTGAATCCATCTTCCCTATTGAAATTTTTATATTTTTTAATTTCAATAGCTTCACGCACAATCCGTGGATAGTAGTGGCGATCAGTGGAGAGGACTTTGGGTTGATGAAGTTCAATCCAGTGATTGGTGCCCGATTCGAGGTGTTCTGCAACTGCCGATTTGTTGAACTGACGGTTTTTCACAGCTGCGATATGTTCTTTGACTCTCTCCGCAATGGTACGCTTGGTTTGGCCTATGTAGGAACTACCGCAGCTGCAATCCACTTTGTAGACACCTGGTGTTTGCAGAGGTATGACGTCCTTCGGTGTTCTCACGTACTTCGCTACTTTGGCGGACGGTTTAAATATGGTCTTGATGGAAAGCTTCCGTAAACAAGATCCGATCTTATCCGTTATCCCTTTCACATACGGCATGAACGCCGGTTGGCGGTCAACACCCGGCAGCGTCATCCTCGGTGCACGTCGCGGCTTTCTAGAACCCGTAACATACCCATTCATTTTAAGCACCTCCTAAACGTGGTCTAACTCCTGCTGTAGGTGCTCAGGGTCACACAAATCATTAGCTCGCTTGATGAGAGTCGAGCTTACTGAGTTTAGATGAAGTGGGTGATGATGCGAGGAGGCGTGCAAGTATCTATCTGTGTGAGTGGGTTTTCGGTACACAGTATGGGCCAAGGAGCCGTCGGTTCTTACCATTAACTTGATGTCTAGGAAGGACAATGTTCTGTTGTTCTCAATCTCATACGTAAACTGTGCTATGGGCGTTGCTATGGGCAGCCCTTTGGCACCGGTCGTGGCAAATATATGGATGGAACATAATTGAAGAAGTGGTAGCTCAGAACGCGCACACCCAGATCAGGCTATGGAAAAGGTACGTAGATGATATATTCTATATATTTAAAGGCAACAGAGAGCAGGTGGTCCGCTTTACTGAGTATCTCAACTCATTACATGAAAAGACACAGTTTACGTATGAGATTGAGAACAACAGAACATTGTCCTTCCTAGACATCAAGTTAATGGTAAGAACCGACGGCTCCTTGGCCCATACTGTGTACCGAAAACCCACTCACACTGATAGATACTTGCACGCCTCCTCGCATCATCACCCACTTCATCTAAACTCAGTAAGCTCGACTCTCATCAAGCGAGCTAATGATTTGTGTGACCCTGAGCACCTACAGCAGGAGTTAGACCACGTTCAGGAGGTGCTTAAAATGAATGGGTATGTTACGGGTTCTAGAAAGCCGCGACGTGCACCGAGGATGACGCTGCCGGGTGTTGACCGCCAACCGGCGTTCATGCCGTATGTGAAAGGGATAACGGATAAGATCGGATCTTGTTTACGGAAGCTTTCCATCAAGACCATATTTAAACCGTCCGCCAAAGTAGCGAAGTACGTGAGAACACCGAAGGACGTCATACCTCTGCAAACACCGGGTGTCTACAAAGTGGATTGCAGCTGCGGTAGTTCCTACATAGGCCAAACCAAGCGTACCATTGCGGAGAGAGTCAAACAAAGAACATATCGCAGCTGTGAAAAACCGTCAGTTCAACAAATCGGCAGTTGCAGAACACCTCGAATCGGGCACCAATCACTGGATTGAACTTCATCAACCCAAAGTCCTCTCCACTGATCGCCACTACTATCCACGGATAGTGCGTGAAGCTATTGAAATTAAAAAAATATAAAAATTTCAATAGGGAAGATGGATTCAAATTATCCGGGTCCTGGAATCCAGTGATCAAAATAGTGAAACCGAAAAACACAGTGCCGATGCCGACTAAAACTGACATAGTGAGTGTGGTTTTTTTTTTTTTTTTTTTTATACAGGACTCGTCAATTTGACTTCACCTCGCCTGATGTTAAGCTAAAGGCAAAGTCTCGGAAAGAGGGTCACCATCGTAAACATTCACCATGTTAACAGTGGTGGCACTCAGCTTGACGGCCTCATTAGATGCCTTTTCACGCCCCGCTTAAAGGACCCAGGACTGTAGGAAGAAGGAAACACGTGAACTGGCAGGGAATTCCAGGCCTTAGTGGTGCGGCATAGGAATGAATCACTGAAACGCTTGGTTCTAGCAGGTATACCCTGCACCGTAAATGGATGACATCTTAGCCCTGCACGTGTCGTCCTGTGAAGGAAAGGGGAGGGTGGGACTAATTGGAAGAGCTCGTCAGAACATTCACCATGGTAGAGACGGTAGAAAACTGCCAAAGACGCAACATCTCTACGCATCTGCAAAGGCTCGAGGGTGTTCGTGACCGCAGGATCCCCAATAATGCGGACCGCACGTCGCTGCAACCTGTCGAGAGCATCTAATAAGTACTTTGCGGAGCCGTCCCAGAGATGTGAGCAGTATTCCACGCAGGAACGAATTTGGGTCTTATATAGAAGACACCGCTGCTCCGGCGTGAAAAAACGTCTCACTCTGTTCAGGACTCCGAGTTTACGCGAGGCTGATTTGATGATACTCTCGATATAGTTTTTGTTATTCAGTTTGCAGCGAACATCCATACCGAGGATAGTGAGGTGATCCTGCAGTGGCAGTGGTGTGCTCTGAAGAGTGGGAAGGGGAAGGAAAGGAGATACCTTTGCTGTAAACGCACATGCCTGGGTCTTCTTGGCATTGAACTCGACCAGGTTCCTAGCGCCCCATTGAGAAATGTGGTCCAGGATCCGGTCCAGGTCAGTGACAAGAAGCTGCCTTTTTTCCGCGATATCAGACTGCTTGGCCGCAGGATGTGCGTAATAACTCCCGTGTAAGGTGCTGTCGTCTGCATAGCAGTGAATGTTTCCGTTACAGAGCATGTCATTGATATGCAGAAGAAAGAGAGTGGGAGATAAGACGGAACCCTGCGGCACGCCAGCATTTACCTGCAAGAACTCCGAAGCTCGTCCATCACAAAGGACGCGAATACGGCGCCCCTGCAGGAAGCTTGCAACCCAGTTACACAGTCTAGGAGGCAGGCCGAAGGCTGGTAGCTTGGAAAGAAGCGATTTGTGCCATACCCTATCGAAAGCTTTGGCGATGTCAAGACTAATTGCCAGTGACTCACCGTGCTTCTCCATAGCCTCACCCCAAAGGTGGGTCATGTACGCCAGAAGATCACCCGTTGACCGTTTCGGTCTGAAACCGTATTGCCGGTCACTAAGCAAGGAGTGATCCTCTAGGTGGCGCATGAGCTATGTGTTAATTATGTGCTCGAACACCTTGCACAGCACTGAGGTGACGGCTATGGGTCGATAGTTGGCTGGGTCCGAGCGATCCCCCTTCTTGGGGATCGGCTGGACATTCGCCTCCTTCCAAGCCGAAGGCACTGTACCCGAACTGTAGGACAGTCGGTACAGTCGCGTTAGCATAGGAGATAACTCCGCTGCACATTTTTTAAGTACGACCGCTGGAATACCATCATGAAAGTAATGGAGGGTAGGCGCACAAAAAATGTTTCCTGCACACCGCGCGACGCTCGCAGGCCAGTCAAGTCGTGACCACGGGTGCTGCAACGCACCCGAAACGTCGGCAAAAGTAAGTTTATCAAAAATAGATCGCGTGAAGACCCAAAAATTATAAATTATGAGTAAACGCCGCGATAGTTACAATGAAAAGTTACAATAGTACACCTCATCCCTCCACAGATAAATCTCCGTCGGAAGGCAATTCAGAAACAAATTACCTTTTTAACAGACCTAGAAAATAATTATGATGATTCAGAAATGAGAGATCGAGACAAAGAAAAAAAAGGGAAAAACTAATCAAAGGAAGAAAAGAAGAGAAGGGCTACGGATGGAGAGTTAGTAAGTGGTGAAAAAGTTACGTACCGAACTTAATAAAAGAAAATAAACTTACTTCTGAATTCAATTTAACACCTCACACCGTAACTAATGCTGAAGGGAGCGACATAAACATAAGAAATGATGAGACTAGACAAGAATATAGAAGAAATATTGTACACCTGAAGAAAATAGAAAGTTATACATCACGAAGGTCACGAAGAAGGAATGGATAAAGAAGATTAGTTGTAAATGGTAAATTAAAGAGAAATTGTTTATTCGTTTCTAGTTTGAGTATATTACAAAATTAACTGATTTATTAAAAAGGAAGAGATGTGGCATCCTGTGGCAGCCTATGGCATACATAAATAAAAGTAGTGACACTTGACAGGACGTGAGACAGTCGAATTCAGGCATTCGATGCGGGCAGACGTACTGTGAACTGTGTAACTACCTACTCACTAAATAACAGTGTTTTAATGTGTAAAATCGAGAACACCACAACTATGTCACCTCTAGTATTTAAAACTTACGTTTCAGCCAATCCGTTTATTTTATGTTCATCTAATTCTTCAACCATTGATATCAGCACATTGGGAGACAAAGGGCATGGATAGAATTTTTCGAAAATTTCCTTGCCATTGCGGTCCTTAGTCGCACATGAATATGCTGTAGATACATATAAGAAATGGCTGTGGACATAAATGTGGCATTATCTTGAGTTTTATTTAAACTACCTACATATTTTTAATATCCCTGATCGCAAATTTTAAATAATCTAAACCAATGATATTACATACAAAAAAGAGGCAGATATGTTATTAGACTGCGCCTGGTGAAGACGCGAAAACGTCCCAATTGGGACGTATCGCATTTAGTATATGTCTGGCAAACGCCGAGTTGTCACGTATGTAAGCTCATGATAAAATTGCGCTAAAAATGCCACCGTGTATTTTTAAAAATGTACAAATTACGACACTAAAATCAATAAAACACGAAGGACCTTCTATCACATGTAAGTACATACAATATTACCGATTTTTTAGTGTATTTCATTAAAATTAGTTTAATAATATTTTTAAAATAATGGCGGCAAAGAAAAAGGACAGAAATACTTTTTGATATGAGCACGACAAGGACACAACAACACTGCTTGCATAGATTATCAGTACAGATGCGACATAGGGTAATTTTCAGTTTACTGCCTACTAAAGTAATAATTTTGACCTGCTGTTCAGTTTTATTTGTTATTTAAAATTGAGTAACAACATTTTTGTTTTATTTATTTGTTGTCCTTTAAATAATTGTAATAACCTAAATTTTTTTTCAAGGTTTCCGACTAATGAAGTTCGACTTCAAGAATGGATTGCAATTGTTAAAGAACAACGAAATGAGTTTGACTGGACACCTTCAAAAAGCAGTAGAATTTGTAGCAATAATTTTGAAGCCACTGAGAGATATACTTCGAAAAAAGGAACATTGGAAGAACGAAGAACTCAGGAAGAATATAAATAACTGACAAATATACCACTGTTCGGCTTCATTCTGCTCATAAAAATAATCCCAAAATAAAAAACTTTGTAAGAGGCAGAAAAGAAATAAATTAAATTTATTTGAAGGAGTTCAATTTTTGATTATAACGTCAGTACGGCACTATGGTTTTATTTTCGAGAAGTTTCCTACTTATCTTTTTGAATTATTATCATTTTCCGAAATAAATAATGACGTATTGTTTTTTCATCGAATTTCATTTCTTGCCTACCAACGAAATACCCCTTCTGTTCAACAAAATCATAATCTATGCTAAAAAGGCATACTAGAACGAACGAGACGATTGCAGTCCGAATCATTCCGAATTATAGCTATCTTTTTTACTCACGTGCTTATCCCATCTTTCATACTACTTTAACGCTAATTGTCAACTATTGTACACTGACACATTGCTGGATCAGATTTGAGGAGTCAGTTACTATGAACGTAACATATCTTGT
The DNA here is from genome assembly GCA_914829495.1 of Eilema sororculum. Taxonomy (NCBI): domain Eukaryota; kingdom Metazoa; phylum Arthropoda; class Insecta; order Lepidoptera; family Erebidae; genus Eilema; species Eilema sororculum. Next base: position 25,156,627 of record OU618536.1, read on the forward strand.
ATAAAATATCATTGATCTAAACACTAATATACGTCATGTTCTTACTTCAGATTAGTACATTCTTTGGCTAAAGTTATCGCCTCCCTGGTACCTCGCACGTTGGTCAGTACGGCTTCACGAAGCGGTGCGTTAAACCTTACTGTAGCTGCTAAGTGGAAGACTGTATTTACCTAAAATTGTTATAACCATTATTAATACAGTTTGTAATTTATCTCTCTTGGTCCTGGGAATAGATTACAACGGGTTGCCGGAACAGAATGAGAATTCGCGAGCCGCGGTCAACAGCCACTATCTTGAAACTTAACCTTTTGAATTCCCCTCACTGTTTCCTTTGTTCAACTTAGGTGGCAGATAAACACACGGCCCACCTGATGGTTACCGTGGCCTATGGACGTATGCAACACCAGAGGCGCCACACTCATACTGCCAACCCTCAAGAAACCTTCGAGTACCATTCTTACAGAACCCCATATTGTAGCCGCTCGGGAAAGCCAAAGCAAAGAGTTTATTCCACAGCTTGAGCGAGTGTGGGATGCAGTTTCTTTTGATACCGCACAGTTTGCACCATTTCCGGTCGCAACGTGTAAGGATGAATTCCCTGTCCATGGCGAGCGGTACGATAATAGAATGTCACTTTCTATCTAGCTGGGTGAAGCACTAAAATATTATTTAAAGTGAATAATGAGTTAACCTCTTGAGTGAGTAAAGTCCAATCGTCATCACTGAGTCCAAGTCTCACATCCGCCACATCTCCTTCCACTGGAACTATCCTATCTGCGAACTGAGGGTTTTTCTTGCGAACTAAATCGTAAACCTGAAAGCAAGACATTTAATTTTGGATCAAATTAAATTGTGAGAGTCACGAAGTGACGTGTTGATAAACACTTTAATGTAATTTTAAAGCAATAATTACTATGCTATTACTATTCCTATCAATTTAAATTGGAAAATGTGAATGTCCAAGGTGGAACTCGAATTTGCGACCCCTCCCTTACAGAGAGAATATACCTTTGTCAGTCAGAGTGTTCCTCCTATAAGGCACTGTCACGCGTTTAAGCGCACATTTTATAATAACATTATGAGTGGAACAGTACATAAACGTGGAATATCGATGATTAAAAATATTTTATAACTCACCGGATCGCTAAGAATGACTTGCAATCTTTCATGTATTGTCTTGTCCTTCTTTGGCCTCATCAATACATACATCTTCTTAATTGCACAAGATCTGAAAGTGCAATATAATGAGAAGGTAGAATAGGATGTAACCACCCTATCCAACAGTAAACATAGAATCCAGAACAAAGTGCTCGCTCCATAGTCATAGTAAAAAATGGTATCCGCAGTAAAGAGCGGTGTGACATTGTTAGACTTTCTGTTAAGCGCTGTGCTGAGGTAGCCTGTGCCGAGCTTGATAGTTATGTAGTAGTCTGTGTATACAGTCCACCTAATAGTGATTTTGCAACATGTATTGGGGTCAGTCGGAATATGATTCTCCCTATCCTCGACCAAATCCTACCCATCTTGTGTCATATACTCAATCACTCTATATCCTGCGGCAATTTCCCATCTGCGTGGAAAGAAGAGCAAATTACTCCCCTTCCAAAAAAATCCAAGCCCTCCACGTTTTCTGATTACCGACCTATTTCTATATTACCATTCCTCTCCAAAGTCTTTGAGCGCCTAATCCATACCCAACTTAGCTCCTTCCTTAGTAGAAACAGCATACTAAATCCATTTCAATCCGGCTTCCGACCTGGGCACAGCACTGTTTCTGCTTTGGTACACATCACAGATGACATAAGGCTAGCCATGGATCGAGGACATTTAACAGTTCTTTCGCTCCTTGATTTTAGCAATGCATTCAACACTGTAGATTTCGACGTCCTGGTAAGTATACTTCGCTCTATTAACATATCTCCAACGGCAGTTGATTGGTTTCAAAGTTACCTGTCTGGTCGTCGACAACGTATACGCATAGAAGAGTCATTCTCTTCATGGTGCAATACAACAGTTAGCTTACCGCAGGGCGGCGTTCTGTCCCCACTACTCTTCGCGATTTTTATCAATTCCATTTCCCAGAAACTAGTTTCATCCTACCACTTGTATGCAGATGATTTACCGATATACAGCCAGGCCCCACTTAACCAGCTATCAGAGGCACTAGACACAATAAACATGGATCTAGCGCATATTAGTGAATGGAGTAAAAATTACGGCCTAAAGATAAATCCATCAAAGACTTAGCTAATTCTGCCGTATTACGGAGAAAAGGCTTAACTAACATTTTTTTCAAAGTTGAGTTATACAGGGTTATTTATAATTAACTAGCATCCTTGCAGGGGTAGATAGCTGACATCATAAGTATCAACGTTTGTTCTACGACTTTTTAAAATTCGTTAAATTTTACTTTCATATTAATTTAGTTTCGCGTCTGAAAGTTATTAACTCTACGCTGCAGTTTACGCGCATCGTTAAAATTAGGTAAACAAACTCGTATCATCAATTCATGCAAACACGGACAGGAGGCGGGGCGCTAGCGCCTTTGACCTTGACCCATTTCTTTTGGCGAGCCGCCAGTTGGTCGCTAGATGCGCGCGCGTCACAGGTGTGCGTCGCTTGTCCTTGTGTGCCACGATTTTTCGCGTTACCGTGTTGCGTGGATCTGACTATCGCCATGCCTTATCAGTATTCCAATGTGGAAATACACGGAAATGTTGAGGATACTTGCTAGGTGTGATAATAATGTTTTGTGATAATGTTGTGTTTTCAAATCTACCGACACCGGGCCGGGCAACGATGTTATCCGCCACACAGCGATTACGCGATTACGGTAAGTTCCATCCCTGAACCTGGGATGGATGGCGGATAACATCGTTGCCCGGCCCGGTGTGGGTAGTGATAGTGGTCCCACCGAGGCACTCAGTACGGGATACGGGAACAAGAAAGAATACTGAAGTTCTTTGAGGACAATCCCGCCCGCAAGTACCAATGACTTATCTACCAATATTTGTTTAGACATTAAAACGTGTTATTAGGTTATTAATCGTTACTTGGATGATAAATGTAGGTACGTTTCTTTAGCATTTCTTAGGCATCTTTTGCTTTCTTATTATAGCCAGTCCTAAGCCTAGTAAAGTATGAAAGGATTGTGGACTTAGTGTAAATATCTAGTTACTTTCTACACGCAACAAACCAGGCGAGCAATTAATAATTTGGCGAAGAAAGTAGTTACCAGTACAACTCGTGCGAGTTAACATGGCACCTGGCTCGGGGCTTTGCGCGGGGGAGCGGGAGGCGTGTACGCTGACGCTACTAGCCTCGCACGGCGAGAGCGGGGTCGCGCGCGGGGAAGCGGGAGGAGGGTGTCTTCGAGGCAGGTGCCATGTTAACTCGCACGAGCTATAGGTATTGTCCGGTAGCGCAAGCGCGCGCGAACGTGCAGGCGTCGGTCAGTTAGTTTATGAATGAAACATAGACTCAATAATGTCACGTTACAACAATAAAATCTTGAAAAGTCATTGTTAAGTAATGTATTTAGTTTTTTTTTAAAGTCGTATATCAAACATTGTACAATATGATGTCTGCTACCTGCCCCCCTGGGAGGATGCTAGTTAATTATAGATAACCCTGTATACATATTCGGAATCAGGAGAATAAGGCGCATTTACCCAATTTTTGGTGTAATTTTATCTCTAGAATCTACGGAAATACATTAAGCCCGAAAGGCACATCTAACAGCTAAATTGTTATTGAATAAATTGAAAAGACTAATTTGACACCGATTAAGAAGAAACAACATAAATACGTACTTATGACTTGAAAGTGTTATAAAGAGAAGTCACAAGAGACCAGTTGTGCCTTTTCTTTAAGACGCCAGTAAGGTAGGTAAGGAATGTGGGGGTGTCCTTGCGCTCATCATTGCGCCAATGTTTTCAATTCAAGGTAAACGCAAGCTGATTTATTTGTAAGTAATGTTGTTTCTTTCATTGTAACATTAAGTTATGATTATGTAATCAGATGTTTTTGCTTAGATAATCATAACTTTTCAAATTCATTCTGATAACTCAAATAGGTAAATATGTAAACATAATAACAGTAGTATGAACAGAGGGTAGGCTGAAATATTAACTTGATAAAAAAATGTTAATATTTTAAATCATGCCATCCAATTTTTGGAAAATTGAGTAATATTTTCAACCTGCCCTCTACGCACGCGCCTGTTAGGTGCCTACCCGTGCGCGCTTACGACGTATATTATAAGTGAATAGTACTTAACAGTCACTAAAGCTAAAGTCTCTAGTTTTTGTGCCGGATACCTGAAGTTGTGTTTCTAAATCTGTTTGAACGCAATGGACTTATTGTATTAAAAAAATATCACTCAAAGAAATAAACAATTGTTGACAATGGAGTTGTTTAGCATTTTAATTAGTTTAATTCTACATTTTTGTTCGCTTTGAATTATTAAGGTGCATAACCCAATGGGTAAAAATGGGACTATATTACTAAGATTCGCTATCTGTTTTCACCAGGTTTTGCTATTATTTCATGAACCGTTATAGCTAGATCATTGAACTGAAACACTTTGTGTGTGAGTCCGGCCCCGTAGAATTAGGTTTTGTTCCAAAATCAGAGATAATACGGTGGTTTAAAAAGTGTAACGTCAAATTTATCATTTTATTGAAATAAAAAGCTTTGATTACCAATTTTTTGTTAGTTGTTCAATGTTCATAATTAAAAAGTAAGTGAAAAAGTCAATCATTTTAAAAGTAACAATTTTATGTAAAATTTATACTCTTTTAAACTCGCAATGAACCTTTATGATTACGTTACAAAGACATAATTACATAAATTACGTGTCCTTTCATTTTAATACCGAATTGTTTTTAAAAAGAAATGATTTATCTGGTTAGTGTTGTGCCTTTAATAGGATAAAAATATATTTTATTTGTAATTATTTCTATTATTTGAGTAACGTTCATAAACTAGCTTAAGTAAAATTAGTTACCCTGTTGCGTCAACAGATGGCGCTGTTAGAAAAGTTACATCGCGCTAACGATATGTTTTTGTTAGTCTATAAGATAAACTGATACGTTGATTAAATAACAACTTTTACGGCTACAACTAGCTGTTTCATTTGACTCCTCCTTGGGTACCTTTAGTACGAGTTTGTACATGGTCCTTGTGAGCCGGAAGTCAACCGCGATATCCGCGTTTCCGGGTACTTCAACTTGCGGGCAGTGGATCGCTGTCGCAAACGCAAGTAACAGGAGCCTCCGAGGCTAAGTGCAGCATCGGCGAGCTTCAGACCGTGTCGTCGGTGGACGACCCTGGTCAGGTCACGGTGGGCGGCGCCCACCCATCATCAACAAGCAGCACCAGTGGCGCTGGTACATCACCTGGACGTCGCAGTGCAGATTCCTGTGGTGGAAGGGGAGTCAGGGCTTCCCTCCCTCAGAGCGCGTCGGTTCAGTGTGTGTACGTTAACGTTAACATTAACGTTAACGTACGTGAAGTGTTAACTAGTGTAAAGTGTGATCATAATCGTAGTGTGAGTAAACCAAACCTTGGAAAAAACTGTAAGTACTTTGAACCTTATTTGTTAGACAGAAAATAACTTGAAGAATTTGGCGATCATTTTAGAACTTTGAACCTTATTTGTTAGAGAGAAAATAACTTGAAGAATTTGGCGATAATTTTAGAACTTTGAACATTTTCAATCATTGGGACTCAGAAAAATTTGCTTTAATTTTAACTTAGTCATATTGTGCATGATAGAAATTAAGACTTAGAATAATTTACAAAAAACGAAGGTACGGGGAACCTATGCCCGATTTCTGTTAGAGTTAATTTGCATTTTTGAACACTTAGAAAATTTTTAAATTTAATTCATTCTAAATTGTTAAAGTTTCATTGTAAAAACTCACATAAAACTAAAAAGAGTTAATTTTATTCATTATAACTTAGTAAAATTTAAATTGTAACAATGGAGAATATAATTAACTTTCAGGAAGACTTATGTCAACGAATGGTTTAGGCAGTAAAAAATTTCAAAAAATCACCCAAAGATCGCATAACTAAAGAATATGTAAACGGTAGGATGGAAATTTTAGAACAACTTTGGTTTGAGTTTTTAGCCGGACACAAAGATCTAATGAGAAATTATGCAGCTAAAGATATTAAGGCCTCATCATATATAAAGGAAGAGGTCTATGATAAAGCAGAAGAAGTTTATTTAGATTTTAAATGTGAACTCAAAACTTCATGTAACAAGTTTGAATCTCAAACTAAGGAACCGATTTCCTGCTCTTCTAGTAAAACAAATGCGAATTATCCAAAAATAAACATTCCGCATTTTTCTGGTAACCATCAGGAGTGGACGTCGTTTAGATCTCTTTTTAAGTCTCTTATTATAAACAACCAATCTTTCGACGACGTCCAGAAATTACATTACTTGAAAGCATATCTAAAGGGGGAACCAGAACAGTTAATTAGACATGTAGCTATAGAAGAGGGTAATTTTGATCGATGCTGGGACGTTATTAATGAAAGATACAATGACAAAAAATGGTTGTGCCACAACGTTTTAAAACGATTCATGAGTCAGAAAAACCTGACTGCAGAATCTGGCAATGGGTTAAAAGATCTGGTCGATACCACCAACGAATGTCTTGCATCGTTGGAAAGTTTAGGTGTGAAAACTAGCGATTGGGACGTCATTGTTATCCACATTATAAATTTAAAATTAGACCCAGAGACACGGCGACAGTGGGAATTCCACGTCTCCGCGAAAACTACTGCTGCTGAATTGCCTAGTTACCAATTATTTTTAAGCTTCCTTAAAGAACGATTCTCCGCTATTAACCGCCTAGATTCAAAAACACAGTCAAATAACAAATCCAATGTAACTGCTAAGATAAAAACCTTACACATTGCAACAAATTGTTGCGCTTTTTGTAAAAATGATCATAAAATTAATCAATGCACTAATTTTCATAAAACAACGGTGGATGACCGCCGCAAATTTGTATTGGAAAATAAATTGTGCTTCAATTGTTTGGGCGGCAATCACTCTGCAAAGGAATGCCGCAGTAAAGTTAAGTGTAGAGTGTGCAAGCGCGCACATAACTCACTCTTGCATCCCGGGAGCGAGAACCCAACCGTAAAGAGCGATACAGATGAGAGTGTTGCCTCTTCCAGTAAGTCTTCAACACAACTAGTCTCATGCGTGGCATCAAGTAAAATCATGCACCAGCGGGTACTACTTGCGACGGCATTAGTCGGGGCAGCTTCTCGACGCGGAGAGAACGTCATACTACGAGCCTTGATAGACCAGGGCTCACAAGCCTCTTTCATCACCGAATCAACGGTGCAGTACCTGGGGCTGAAAAAGATGTCAGCTACAGGACGGGTATCAGGCTTGGGCGGTGGCGCAGCCGTCGTTTCCAAGGCCATAGTTGACATTCAACTAAGGTCCCTTCATGATCCTAATTTTACCATGACTGTGAAGGCACACGTGATCAACAAGTGCATCACATCCTTTCTACCCAGCAAAAGGGTAGAGATCCTACAATGGGACGAACTACAATCCCTAAACTTAGCCGATCCTGAGTACCATACTCCAAACAGGGTCGACATACTTTTGGGCGCAGAAGTGCATGCGCAAATCATTCAAGACGGTATAAAAAAGGGTCCGCTTGGTACACCACTTGCTCAAGCCACAAGCTTAGGGTGGATCATATCCGGTGTAGTCAACGATTCTGAAAATGCAAGTGCTCAGTTAAAAACATTTCATTGTTATAGTACCTCAAATGACGACAACAATTTCTTAAAGAAGTTTTGGGAACTTGAGACCGATATTCCAATGCCTAAGCAACGATTGTTTACAGACGAAGAACAATATTGCGAAGAGCACTTTAGAAAAACAACTCGCAGAGATGCTGACGGCCGATACATCGTTAGGCTTCCATTCAAAACTGAACATCCTCAGGTCACGTCTTCTCGAGAAATTGCAGAAAAAAGGCTGAAATCATTGGAAAACAAATTAAACAAAGATGAAACTTTAAAAAGCAAATACACAGAAGTAATCGAAGAATACATAGCACTAAATCATATGGAACTTATTCCAGACAATGAAATTGACACAGAAAGGGCAATTTATTTACCTCATCATGCAGTCGTACGAGATGACAAAACTACGACAAAGGTGAGAGTCGTGTTCGACGCCTCCTGTAAAGGAAAAAACAACTTGTCACTAAACAACCAATTGTTAGTTGGACCAACTATTCAACCAGAACTCAGACACGTCATCATGAAGTGGAGAATGTCACCTATTTGTCTGTCAGCCGACATCGTCAAAATGTATCGGCAGGTGAAAACAGATGAACGAGACAACAACTATCAGAGAATCCTATGGAGAAAAAATCCTGACGAAGAAATCCAACATTACAGACTTACTAGGGTTACATTCGGTACAGCTTCCGCACCATACCTGGCCGTTAAGGCACTTCAACAAGTCGCTCACGATCACGGTGATGAATACCCTGTGGCAGCTCAAAAAACATTAAATGATTATTATGTAGATGATCTTATGACAGGAGTTCAAAGCGTAGATGAAGGGATCAAGCTATTTACTGAAATGAACGAACTACTAAGCAAAGCACGATTTGAACTACAGAAGTGGAATACTAATAATGATGAACTCATGGAAGCAATGAAAGGGAAAGGAATGGATAAAGTGGCAACAAAGGGAAAGGATAAGGAAATAAGAGAAGATGAATTAATGAAAATTATGGGACTTACCTTTAACCGCAGCGAAGACAACTTCCGTTTCGTCGCAAATCTTCCTCCATTACTGGAACCTGTAACGAAAAGAAAGGTTATATCAGACATAGCACGTCTGTACGACCCACTAGGATGGGTAGGACCTAGTATAATATTAGCAAAAATAATGATACAAAAGCTATGGCTTGCAGGTATAGACTGGGACGAAGTCGTGCCAGACCATTTATTAAAGGAATGGTTAACTTACCGTGATGAGCAGATAAAACTTTGCGAAATTCGAATACCCAGGTGGGTTAGCGCTTCCAACAGCGATCGCGTAGTCGAATTGCATGGTTTTTGTGATGCGTCTAAGTCGGCTTTCGCAGCAGCTGTGTATATTCGAACTATTAATTCCGAAGGCAAAATCAACGTTTCATTAGTCACTGCTAAAACCAGAGTAGCACCTGTTAAACAAGTGTCAATACCAAGACTTGAACTGTGCGGTGCAGTACTACTTACCAAATTGTTGATGGAGGTCGCAACCTTACTAAACATCCCCAAAAACAACATACACGCTTGGACTGACTCGATGGTCGTTCTGGCATGGTTAAACAAACATCCTAGTAAGTGGAGTGTGTTTGTCGCAAACAGGGTTTCAGAAATCCTAATTAACTTAGATCCACAAAACTGGTCCCACGTCACTTCAAAACATAACCCTGCGGATTGTGCATCGCGAGGTTTACGTCCTTCAGAAATGGTTAACAACACAATGTGGTTCAATGGACCAGAATTCTTGTACAAGGACACTATAATCTACAGTAAACCTAAATCAGTAGATACAGAACTTGAAGCAATAAAATATCATTGCACTACTTTAGAAGATGATAATTCATTGAACAGATTTTCCACCTTAACAAAAGCAAAGCGAGTAATGGCTTATTGCATGCGATTTATAAAGAACGCTAAGAGGACTACTACTAAAACTACAACTACTTACCTTAACACCACAGAACTAAATGAAGCATTAAACATATACATTAGAAATTGTCAGGCTATTAACTTTAGTGAAGAGATAAAGAGAATTAAAGAAAAATATGACTTACCAAGAAACTCTAAAATCAGGTCACTTACTCCATATCTTGATGAATACGGACTCTTGAGGGTAGGTGGAAGATTGAACCAATCTGATCTGCTGACGTTTGATCGAAAGCATCCAATCTTGATTGCCAAACACTGTCAGCTAGCTCGGCTTATTATTATAGCTGATGCCCACAAAACCACCCTTCATGGCGGACCAAAAGCCACTTTAGGCCACGTTCAGAGAAAGTACTGGATTATCGGTGCAAAACAGTTGGTCAAGGCACATTATCGCAACTGCGTTATATGTGTCAAAAACGCTGCCATTGTTAAATCGCCTTTGATGGGTCAGCTACCTCCTGCTAGAATCACGCCATCGAGAGCTTTTAGCAACAGCGGCGTCGATTACGCAGGTCCGATACAAATCAGGACAACTAAGGGTAGGGGTCACAAATCCTACAAGGGATACATAGCTTTATTTATTTGCATGGCAACAAGAGCCATCCACTTGGAAGTCGTCAGCGACTTGACTTCAGAAGGCTTTCTACAAGCATTCAAAAGATTTGTGGCCAGACGTGGTCATTGTTCGCACCTCTGGAGCAATAATGGCACAAACTTCATTGGAGCGTCAACGGAGCTCAAAAGGAATTGTATTGCAGAGCAAAAACAAATGCTTACAGAAGTTGCCGATGCATTGGCAAACAATCATTGCGAATGGCATTTCATACCGCCTCATTCTCCCAACTTTGGAGGGCTATGGGAAGCCGGGGTCAAGTCGGTGAAATACCATTTGGCCCGGGTCATCGGTAACGCTACATTGACGTACGAGGAAATGGCTACAGTCCTCTCACAGATAGAGGCCTGCCTCAACTCGCGCCCGCTGTCCGTTGTCATGGACGATCCAGAAAACTTAACCGTTCTCACACCCGGGCACTTCTTAATCGGAGAAGCTCTCTTGACAGTGCCCGACCAAGGTTTTGAAAACTCAAACGTGAGTTCGTTGAGAAGATGGCAACACACTCAACGTACATTCCAATCGTTCTGGCGACAATGGTCTCAACAATATCTCACTAGGTTCTTGCAGCGGTACAGTTCAAAGTCGATAAACACACATCAACCCCAGGTCGGCGACATAGTGGTTATAAAAGAGGACAACATGCCTCCATGCCGTTGGCTCTACGGCAGAGTGACTGCCGTCCATCCGGGTTTAGACCAAATAGTGCGAGTAGTCACTGTAAAAACCAAATCGGGGTCTTTTAAACGACCCACATGTAAATTGTGTATCTTGCCAATTTCCACGGAATGATTCACAACATCCTTATGCAATGTCTTTTGTTAAATTAGAGATAAGAAACATTTAAGTATTTAAACATTTTTATATTATGCAGCTTGCACGATAGATGTAAGCTTTATACCTTTATACAGTCCATTAAACTTTAAGTAATGCATCTATGGTGTAAGGCCAAAGGTCAACTTTGCCCTTGGTGGGCGGTATGTATAATTAATACTAATTTCTATTATTTGAGTAACGTTCATAAACTAGCTTAAGTAAAATTAGTTACCCTGTTGCGTCAACAGATGGCGCTGTTAGAAAAGTTACATCGCGCTAACGATATGTTTTTGTTAGTCTATAAGATAAACTGATACGTTGATTAAATAACAACTTTTACGGCTACAACTAGCTGTTTCATTTGACTCCTCCTTGGGTACCTTTAGTACGAGTTTGTACAATTTTGTTAAGATGAAAGGGAAAATTGGGATTATCTGTGTAAAAAATAAATAAGTATAAATATATATTCCTATACATGGTTGGATAGGTATTTCAATTGTGTACCTTAATTAATAACTTGTTTCTACCAAAAATACACGAAGGATTTTTTCTGCTAAAAAAACCTTGAAAAATTTCAAACTCGATTATCTTACATTTTTGTTTTTGTTGGTTATGCCTTTTTACAATAAGACGGCAGAATTGTTGTCGGCAGTTCCAGAATGATCTCCATTATAGATTGGTCCGCTATGCCACTGATACAATTTGAAGGTACAGTGGTGCCTATATCTGACTGTGTTAAAGATCTGGGGATCTACCTTGACAAAACGTTGTCATGGGATCGCCAGCTGCAAGAGGTCAACCGCAAGCTATTTGCCTCAGGGGGATCCTTACGAAGTTTACGAAATTTTATGCCCACGGCAACAAAGACTGCGCTTGCACAGGCCCTCCTTCTACCAATTCTCGACTATGCCAATGTCAGCTATCTTAATCTCACAGAAGCACAATTAGATAAACTTGAGCGACTTCAAAATTTTTGTATAAGATTCATATTTGGCCTACGCAAATACGATCATGTTTCAGAATACTGTATAAAACTCAAGTGGCTTCTAATTCGCCTTCGCCGGAATACTCATATTCTAACGTTTCTTTACAATATCCTTTTTAACCATAAAGCACCCCCTTACCTTAAAGAACGTTTTAGGTTCCTAAATGGGACACATTCGAGGTCCCTACGGTCGTCGGTGAACTTGAGACTGAAAATGCCGACGCATTCCACAAACTACTATGGTCGATCCTACACCGTAGAAGCGGTTCGTCTGTGGAATGAGTTGCCGGTTGGTATCAGACGAGCACAATCGATAACAAGTTTTAAAAAGCTGTTACATGAGCATTTTATGTCACTTTAGTACTTATATATCCAACTACTGTGAAGTAAAGTTTGATGATCCGGAAATTGATGATCCGTGTACATTTGAATATGTATGTATGTATGAGTGTATGTATGTATGTTGTATGGATGTATATATGTACGTATATGACTATAGGTGTATATATGTGTATATAGTTTGTGTATTCATATATTATTTTTTGTCACTCCCAGTCACACCAACTACCACCTGTTCTTACACGTAACTCTAGTCCATCCAAAGGTTGCCTGGAAGATATTGCCTATTATGGCGATAAGGCCGCCCTTTGTACAACAATCGTATAGAAAATATATTTCGCTCATAAATTTTATGTAAATGGTGTACAAATAAAGTATTATTCTATTCTATTCTATTCTATTCTCATGGACAAAGTTCTTGGGATACGTCAAGTAACATAACTAATTATGTGTGGTGACTTCAATGAAAATATCTTGGAATATTGTAGGAGAAATACTCAATTTCTAAACATGTTCAAGAGTCACATACTTGAAAATATTCTCAGTGAATCAACTAGAGACACTGCTGAGACTGTCAGTTGTCTGGATATTTTTTTAAGTGATTGTGTATACTTAAATAGATCTGTATTAAGTAAGTTGCCCTCAGATCGCCGAGGACAAATAGTTTCTTTTTCTAAAGGTAATAATATTCAACCTAAAGAGAAAATTCTATGAAGGCCCATAACCTCATTTTTTTTTTTATTTGACCTTGGGGGAAATCTTTCATGGATGTTATGCCGGACTCCTACCGACTAAAACCCCCACGGTATCGCCCAGTAGCCTATAGTTGGGAGCCCCGGGTAAACCCTCGGAAGTATGTCCCAGGGCTCCCAACAGACCCACGGCTTCAATGCGGCCTCGTCTAGGGGGTGGTTCGGGTGCTATCCCGCGTCTATGGGGGGCTTTCGGGTATCATCCCGCTTCATAGGAGGGGGTGGGATGTGCGTGAGTCCGTCACGTCACGCTGCCGTCATGGGCCTGCTTCTGTAAGGACGATGAGCAGCCAACTCACCGTCCTCAGGCCCCCGGTCATGGAGGCCGATGGTCTTCGGCGAAGACACGTCGGCGGTGCCCAAGCCGCCGACTGCGGAACTCGGGTGGGAGAGTTCTCTCCCGCTCCCGTCCCGCCGCCTCTTTCACGAGCATGACCTGCTCGCAGAAAGAGGCGGCGCAGTCCCACTTACTCCCGCTGGAGACCATGGCTCCCACCATGGTCTCGAGCGAGAGAGTGTCCACGCCCAAACCCACCACGAGGACCTGGCGCTGTTGCGCCCACGCCGTGCACTCCACCAGCGTGTGGAGCGCTGTGTCATCGCTGCGGTCCCCGTAGTGCTGAAAACCGGCCGTGGTTTCCCGGTGTCTTCGCCACTGATACCTACCAAAGCTACCGTGCCCGGTAAGCATCTGTGACAACCGGTAGGAGAGAGCACCATGTCTCCTCTCCAGCCACTCGTCCATGACCGGTCTGACGGCTGCGATTGTGGCGAATCCCCCCTTTGGTTGCTCAAGTCGCACCTTCCATGTCTCCACGGTTTCCTGGTGGAGCTGGGACCGCTGGGCGAGACGCAGGCCATTGGCCCCGCTCCAGCGCCTCCTTGCGCCATTTAAATAGAGACGCAAGGGCTCTCGCTTCCAGGTCCCATGGAGGGGTCCCGGCTAGGAGACATGCCGCCTCACCTGAGATCGTGCGGTATCCCCTTATCACCCTGACGGCCATCGCCCTCTGTGGGCTCAGCAATCTAGCCACATTACTGGCCGTCAGGGTCTCCGCCCATACGGGGGCCCCGTATAGGGCCATACTTCGCACGATCCCCAGGTACAGTCTCCTGCAGGGAGCGTTGGGTCCCCTGATGATGAGCATCAGCCGTGCGAGTGCAGCTGACACCCCGCTCAGTTTTGGGACCAAACTTCGGAAGTGATGTCCGAAGTTCCACCGGCCATCGAGTACGAGCCCCAGATACTTCATCGAGGGCTCGATGCCGATGCTGACGCCCCCTACCTGTAGGCTGGATCCCGTAGGTGGCCTCGGACTTGTGAAGGGCGACCTCGAGACCCAGGCCCATAACCTCTAATAAGATTAAAGAATTCAAGGACATGTTAGAAAATAAGCTCAATTCTTATAGCATACTTAGGTAATAATCCTGAGGTTCATTATGATAGTTTATTTAATGCATTAACAGATGCTGTTTCACACACCTTCAAACAAAAATTTCAATAACCTAGTATTAATCTATACGCCCAAAATCAGTACAGATTTGACAGTAAATTCATTGAATATGTAAAAAATTACTCAAACTTATTTAAAAAGATATAGATCGAAAAGGTACACAAGCAGAGGATAAATTATTGAGGCTCCTAATAAAATGACAGAATTTTGGAAAGTTATCCACTAAGAGTCTGGTAAAGGCACGCCGTAATAGCGGCGGCAAGACCCATCATGGAGGAGTGGCTAGAGAGGCCACACGGCAGTCTCTCGTACCGGCTGACGCAGGTGATTACTGGACACGGGTGTTTCAGGAGTTACCTGTGTCGGATCTGGAAGGAGCCAACGTCCGAGTGCCATCACTGTGATGCGAGCGAGGACACAGAGCTGCACACGCTGACCGAGTGCCCGGCGTGGGACACGCCAAGGCGGGTCCTAGTGGCGGCTCTGGGGGTGGGAGTCCTCACACTCACTACATTGCTCACAGGGATGGTACGATGCGCGAACGCTTGGGGTGCGGCCGCCTCCTTCTGCGAGCAAGTAATGCTCGAGAAGGAGGCGGCCGGTTGGGTCCGGACTAGACTCCGGGCCCGGGAAGCCCGAGCAGAGCGAAGGCGAACCGGACGTCGCGTCGGAGGTCGCAGAACGACCTCCGTCCTCCATGAGCGCTGGCCTAGGGGTGACTGGTGGAGCCACCTGTCACCTTAGCAGTAGCAGGCCGCAGCGGCGGTGCAAAGTGCGCCTCCCCGTAACCGGGGCTAGATGGGGCCCTTGTGGTCCCTACAACTCGAAGGGGGCCATCTCGAAAGAGATGGTCCTGGGTCTGCCGGGGTGCGAGAGATATGCTTTGGGCAATCTCACCTCCGGCAACCAAGGACCCAAGACGGCGTGCGTTTTAATCGGTTCGAGTCCGACATAACCACCTCCGGCTCCGGCTCCGGCTCCGTGGGGGTGGTATCCGTGGGGGGATTTATCGCACGATAAAAACAAAAAAGAGTCTGGTAAAGGTAAATTGAGAGATAGTCTTATTAAAATTAAATTAGAAAACAAGGATATAACTTCTACAAAAGATATTGTAAATGCTTTTGAAGATTATTTTACCAATATTCTACTTCAACTCACTTCCTCTATTAATTCTAGCGCTCATAGTGTTGTGGTCCTTCTTGAGAGTAATATTAGTTCTTCTAAATTGAACTTCCAACATATTGATCACAATCACATCTTAAAAGCGTTTAAAATGTCAAAATAAAAATGTCTACACTACTGGGGCATGTTAGTTTTAGTTAGTTTAATTAGTCATAAAATTAATATCATGGCACCCGATGTAGCACTAATATTTAATGTACATATGTGTAGATGAAGGCACATTTCCGACCTTAATGAAACACAGTAAAATAATACCATTATTTATGAAGGAATCTAAGACGGAACTTGGAACTACCGCCCCATCTCCATTTTTTCAGCTCTGAGTAAGGTGTTTGAGAAAGTGATGCTCTATCAAATGCAACTACACTTAAACACCTGAAATCTTTGCCACAGGCCACAGCCAACAATATGGCTTTACTGGCGGAAAATCCACCACCGATGCGGGAGTTGCCTAGTTACCCTAATTTTCTAAGACGCTTGGGAGGGATCACAGGTTGCTATTGGGGTATTCTGTGATCTTTGTGTGCTGTATTGATTAATACACTTGTACTTTTCCACAGAGTTTAATTTTAAATCTGACCGGTTTCGCCTCACGGCATGCTCAAAGGTTTGCATTTATGGTTTAAATATTCCAATTCAAAATATTTGCATTTTTCATGTGTGGGTAGTTTTTAAATTCCGTATACCAGTGAACAATTTTTTCCAAAATGTGTAGATCTTCAGATCGCAGTCTGAGATAATACCGCCCACTGCCCTATATCTATTTATGCATAAAGTATAATGTGTATATTATATACTATTATATACCTGAAAAGCTTTTCAATAAGTTGTTGTCCGATGAATCCGGCGCCGCCAGTCACAAAAACTGTGGTGTCACGATACAATAGCTGAACCGGAGAGTCCCCGCGGTCTATCACATTGTTCATAGGTGTCTGATAGGACAGCATGTGCAATTCTAAAGCTGCGGCTGGATCCATGTTGAAATGATTTCAAGCTAACGATCGGCTACCTAATACATCCTTATTTGAAAATGGAGTGCTATTTATCAATAATTGTAATTCTTTTTTATATTCATATATCTATTCAGTCGCTTGAATTTACTTAATATATGCATAGACAATCGTGTCGACCTTTTCAATCTATAATTCTACTTTGTATATCTAAATACTAAATAAGTATACCTAGTTATACAATGTAGTGATGACGGGAATTAACGCAATACCGGGAAGTAGGATAGGATAGGATAGGATAGGGGACTCTTTTGTCCGCACTTAGCCTCTCTTTTGGGCCATTGTGCGTAGAGAGTGCTGGCTAGAGCAGCCAGCCTAGCTCCGCCCAGAAACGCAGAAGCTTACTGGGGGCTTCACAGGCTTCGCGGAGCGACCTCACTGTGCCGAGGATTTGGGATCGTTGGGCGGCCACTGCCTCGCATTCCAGTATTACGTGGGCGGCCGTTTCCTCGGCGCTGAAGCACCCCCTGCAGAGGGGACTATCCGTGACGCCGATGGTATGTAGGTGCTTGTTGAGGGGGCAGTGGCCCGTTATTGTCCCCATAATTGTCCTTAGACTTGTTCTGTCTAGTCTTAGGAGACGTTTCGTTAGCCGTTTATTTATCGACGGCACAGCCTGTTTTGATTGCCTGCAGTCGATGGTTTGTACCCATATCATACCAGATCTCTGGCGTATCCAGGTACGGATCTGTGAAAAAGGGATCGGAAGGGCCAGCAGTGGTCATATCGGAGCCCCTCCTCGCGAGTTCGTCCGCAGCATCGTTTCCGTAGGACCCACTGTGCCCTTTTATCCACTGTAGCTTTACTACATTATGGGTGGATAGTTGGTTCAAAGCAGTTTGGAATTCTGCCACTAGTGTGCTGTTGGTTGTTTGGTGGTTTAGCGCTTTTAGGACGGCTGTGCTGTCGGTTAGGAGCTTTATGTTAAAACCCTTAACCTGCTTTTCGCTTATTGCCGTCGCTGCTGTTGTTATGGCGACAATACCGGGAAGTATAGCATGGTTGTGTTTAAATTGCATATAAATTTTCTACTAAGGAAGGTTTCACGTCTGCGAATTCATTAAAAAAACATGACTTCGATCGCCTACTAGGGTAACCTACCCCAGAAATACACACCAATCTCCTCTATTTAATTTTAATCGGTTTGATTCCAACATAGCCACGTCTGCGCTAGCGCCGATGTTGTGAAATAGACGGATTGAATATTTATATTTAAGAAATCCTATAAGGTCCGATGAAAAAATCTTAAAACAGAAAATCAAGTTCTGAAACGCTGACGATCGACAAATTGTGACTACGTGGTGCAGCCTAGGCAACGGAAACGCAATGCTTAATTTCCAATTTGGGTAGTCTTTAGACTAAAGTATCATGACTTCCCGGGCTGGTAGAACACCATTCTTTCTCCAAAATGAAGAATTTTGGAAATAATGAAATGAAAATCTACCTTGATGATATTAAAATAAGTTTAAGATCGATTTTACTCTACTATTACTATTCCTGTCACACAGCCTATTTTTATCACGATTTTATCCGTACTAATATTATGAATACGAAATTAACCATGTCTGTACGGCATGGCCGAACACTAGCCCTAAACACATCAAGCTACGAGGTAACCACCAGAACATCTTTAGTTCAGTACCGTAAATACTTGGAGGACAAGGTCAAGATGGCATCCAAAAAACTAGGAGTGCTTAATAGGATGAAGCAGTACTTCACTGTGGGGCAAAGACTTCTTCAAATAAGTCGCAAGTCATGCCTGATATAAAGTACTGCTGTCACCTTTTTGCCGAGGCACCGGATTACCAGCTTGAGCCCTTCAACTCGGTACAAAGGCGGGCGCTGAGGATCGTCGACAATCCTGTACTCGCAGGCAATGTGGAACCATTCAACCTCAGGAGAGACTTTGCATGGCTGTGCGTGTTTTACCGCCTGTACAATGGTGTATCTTCAGATGAATTATTCGACATAATGCCCTCCCACCACAGGCAGGAAATCCATCCTCACACGTTGCGATCCGAAACCGTACATACAGTCAGGTATGATGAGAACTTCATCTCCGGCACGTTTAAGCTGTGGAATAAAATCCATGCCATGGTTTTTCCAAGCGATTAACCACCCTGGGAGGCTGCCTAACCAGGTCGCGCATAATCCTGTCACCTCAGTGTTGTGGAAGGTGTTCGAGCAGATCATTAACACACAGCTCGTGCGCCATCTAGAGGGTCACTCCTTGCTTAGTGACCGGCAATACGGTTTCAGACCGAAGCGGTCAACGAGTGGTCTTCTGGCGTACGTGACCCACTTTTTGGGTGAGGCTATGGAAAAGCACGGCGAGCCACTGGTAATTAGTCTTAACATTGCCAAAGCTTTCGATGGGATATGGCACAAATCGCTTCTTCCCAAGCTACCAGCCTTTCAACTGCCTCCCGGACTGTGCAAGTGGGTTGCAAACTTCTTTCAAGGGCGCCGTATTCGCGTCCTTTGTGATGGACGAGCTTCGGAGTTCTTGCAGGTGAATGCTGGCGTGCCGCAGGGTTCCGTCTTATCTCCTACTCTCTTCTGCATATCATCAAATCAAAGAATCAATTTCATTTATTCAGTTTATTTATTCAATTTTACAATAATGTCAATCACAGAAAAAAAATCTTTGGAAAGTGATTCTTTCGTTGGTTTGGTAGGTTGGTTCTACTGAGAAGATACCAGCAAGAAACTCAGTGAACTCGATTATCATTCTTTTTTTTTAAGTATGGTTTTATTTATAACAAATTTATACAGTGCGAGCAAGAGATGAGATTAGGATGCCCATGCATCTTTATCATTTAAGTATTTGTCTGAGTTATAATAACCTTTTCTTATTAAGCAATTTTTCACTTAAATTTTAAATTTAATAAGTGGCTTGTGTATCAGATCGTGTGGAATTTTATTAAACATGACATGCTTTTTAACGGTAGCATTCATTGCTATGCAGACGACAGTACCTTACACGGGATTTATTACGCACATTCTGCGGCCAAGCATCGCGGAAAAAAGGCAGCTTCTTGTCACTGAGCTGGACCGGATCCTGGACCACATTTCTCAATGGGGCGCTGCGAACCTGGTCGAGTTCAATGCCAAGAAGATGCAGGCATGTGCGTTTACAGCAAAGGTATCTCCTTTTCTTCCCCTTTCCACTCTTCAGAGTACGCCAATGCCACTACAGGATCACCTCAATATCCTCGATAAGGATATTCGCTGCAAACCGAGTCACAAAAACTATATCGAGAGCATTATCAAATCAGCCTCGCGTAAACTCGGTGTTCTGAACAGACTGAGACATTTTTTCACGCCGGAGCAGCGGTGTCTTCTATACAAGACCCAAATTCGTTCCTGCGTGGAATACTGCTCACATTTGAATGAATTTTTACAGCATTAAGTATGCTAACTATACAAATCGAATCCATCGCCTTAAAGACGTATAAGAAGGGAAATTTGAATCACATCGGGCGTGTCTCGGTAGCCGAATTGGTCAAGGCATTCCCCCTGTAAGGGAAAGACTACGGGTTCGAGTCCCACCCGAGAAGATTGTTTTTCCCTATGTATTCGATTTACTGCTCACATCTCTGGGATGGCTACGCAAAGTACTTACTAGATGCTCTCGACAGGTTATCACTTTCCATCAGGTGGGCCATATGCTCTCTGCCACCTTGTCAAGGTACGACTCGAAATAAAGAGTTCAAGGGGTGAAAGGGGTATATAATTGAACTTTACAACAAAAATGTTGTCTTTAGATGAGTTTTAGCTTGAAGAAGCCGGCCGAAAACTCCTTCCAAGGAGCCCTGATGACGGAGCCCGTCAGCACCACAGCACCTCCGTCGCGATGAGGTTCCCCGCACCTCCACTCCTCACTCCAGCTGCAACAGTTACTGCCTCGCCCACACGCCAGGAGCCACTGCTTCACTCCGGCTGCATCAACTTGGGAAGCCACTTCTTCCCTCCAGGTGCAACAGCTACTTCTTCACTCAAAGTGCAACAGCCACCTCTCTACTCAAGGTGTTTCAGCTTTGGAAGCTACTCTTTCTCTCACCATAAGACAAAAATTGTAGTTAAAAGGTAAACTTTTTAATATCTGAATTTAGAAGTAGGACCTTTTCTAAGTGGCCAGGGGATTTAGTAAAAATGTTGAGAATTCGTGCTGGCAGGTCATATCAATTTCAAGGAATAAACCGTCGCCATGGAGACAGACAATGAAAATAAACAGGATAAACTAAAATGTCAAATGGTAGCAATTTGGAAATCATTGCTAAAGACTTGAATTATTAATATGCCTAGATAGACAGTCAAAGCGTTGAAAGCGGCCAAAAAAATAGCGCCTAACTGTTGGACTCCAAACGATTTTCTTGCTTTCAGTGTCTGACGGACTGTCAGTGGCTACGGACAATATTTTATAGTAGTGAGTTATTGGGCATTCTACCCCACCTTAGTTCCTTCGGTTATCTTCGATAACCTCAGTCACG